>CM024586.1:1523703-1801671 GCA_014182565.1 Eucalyptus marginata
CAAATAATACTTGGAAGTTACAAGAAACTTGAGCTCGCCTAATTGCTTCTAACTATTAAGAATTCTTTAGCACTCATCTTATGACCTATACGTGTATAATTTTCTCCAAATTTATTTAATTTTGAATTTTTTCATGTATTTTCAATGTAACATTTGAGACATACTTATTCACTTTGCAACCTTTCTCGAAAAGTTGCATATGTTCATTTTGCAACCATTTAAAGAGTTGCCTCTGTTCAGAAGAGACAGATGAGTGCATTATTTTTTTGTGATCAATTATAATTTTCTTCTTCCATTTTTGTGTTCTTTCAAAAGAAAATACAATCATTGTTTCTAATTATTTCCTAGAGAGAATCTGGAAAAATACTAAAATTGTTATCTAATATTCTCATTTGAGACTTTATTATATCCTGGATGAGATTAGCTGGTGATCATTAGCAACATTATGGGTCAAATAAATTCTTAAAGAAAATGATATCACGCCTTAAAGTCAAACTTGATTACTCTAAAGACCCAACTTTATTGCTCTATTGATTCGAAGCCATATTTTCCCAACAGCATCTCACTAAGATTCACATATTCGAGGGATATCCATGATTTATCGATTTAAGATTGGACTCCTCATCATTTGAACATTCTGCTAACCAAGTAAGGATAATTCGTCTCATGCCCTGAGGTCACTAAAATCTGCACGGCTAGTCATTTGCAAAGTGTTCTCCATCACCCGTTGGTAAGTGTTTTAATTCATTGGAAGAAGAAGAAGAATGTCTCACTGGAAGAGGGTTTCCTGTCAAGCTGGAAGAGACTCAGATGCCATGAGTTGGTTCGACAGCCATATAAGCATGTAGAGCTTTTGCTACTGGATTTGTCGAACAACACGCTAGCGTTGAGGAATGGGGGTTGGTTCGGTAGGGGGACTACACAGTCTTTATCGTGGAGCATCTCGACGATTCCAGACATGGGCGGTCGCAATTCCATGGAGGCTTGAGTGCACAGAAGGCTGATTTGGAGCACATCCAACGCCTCCAGGACAGGGAATTTACCTTGGAAGGCCGGATCAATGCACACAACTAAATTATTCGACTTGTAGTGCTTCCATACCTGCAAAGCAATCATGAAATTTCCATAGCTCCCTTATATCTGAAGATAAATCTGCTAACACTAACGCAGAAAGCAACGATAGAGTTTGTTGGGAAAATCGAAAGAAAAATTAGATAATCCTGATGTGGCGTGGCCAGGAAAGTAATGTCGGTCTAAGTTCTTCTTGATCGTAGGGACAAGCAATCTTACCAACTGTAATACTGAACTCGACCCCCGTGTTTATACGTTATTCTTCCTACCAGTCAAGATTTCAAGAACCAGCACCCCAAAAGCATAAACATCGGCTTTCTCCATTAGCCGTCCCCTCACAAGATATTCAGGCGCCATGTAACCGCTGCATAATTAATTGTCTTTTAGATATAAACCATACTTAGCCCAGAGAAGATGTGAAGCGAAAAGAAGGATGATACACGAAACCCCTTTGAGAGGCCAAACTCGTTAGATTAAGGAAATAAAAGTGCCGACTATGGTTTCAAGTAGGCCAGTAATGAAAAGGCATTCTTACAGTGTGCCGGCAATTCCTGTGCTAAGATGAGACTTATCCAAAGCAATGCATCAAGCAAGCCCAAAATCTGAGATTTTTGCCGTGAGGTTTTCGTCGAGGAGGATGTTGCTGATTTTTATGTCCCGGTGGATGATTTTCACTCCACAGCCTCCATGAAGGTACGCGAGGCCCTCAGCTGTTCCTGTGATGATGTGTAGCCTCTCCTCCCAAGTTAGGACGCGAGTCGCATTGTTGACTACAACAACATATTCTATTTGCTTATTTAGAAAGACAAGCAGAGCAGAATGCGACAGGCATAACAAAGGAACGCAAGACACTAATGGAGCAGATTTTTGAAACCTACGATTTGAAAATCATAAGATGGAAGCATTGCTTTCAATACAAGAAGCCAGTCAATAAGAATGCAAACTGAACCGACACTTGTCGTAAAGAGTAGATCTCTTCTTGACATCATGTTATGCAGTTATGCAACAACCAACTACTTACCAAAAAGAACTAGATCAAGACTTATGTTAGGAAGATATTCGTAGACGAGAAGGCTCTCCGGGCCTTTGATGCTGCATCCCAAAAGCCTAACGAGGTTCTTGTGTTGGATCCCCGATCACTTCACCTCATTGAAGGAGTCATCCGCCCATTGGCATGTGTTGAACACCAACCGTTTAGCCGCAATGACCTTCCCGTCGGGTAAAATCCCCTTGTACACGGAGCCGCCGCCCCCTTGGCCCAGCTTCCTTGAGTCATCAAAGAAGTTGGTGGCCTTCTCCAGTGTCTCGTACTTGAAATATAAGCTAAACTTGCTCATGGTCAACCGTGATTGCATAGGTTATTTTGCACTGAAAAAGGATGAATGCGAAATTCGTGTCATCAAGCTTGTGTTCAAGAATTACCAAGGGATCATTTTACGCATTTGAACCGAATTGTTTACCTTGTTTCTTCTTGGAGTACTTTTTGTATCCAAAGTATGCAGCAATGAGAACAAGCGAAATCATTGCAGTAGCCGATGGGGTTATTGCTATGGTGATGCGGACCCTAGATGACCCTGCAAAATGATAAAGACAACATCAGGTCCAGATGAGCGAGTTCAAATCTGGTGAGCATCGAATCATATGATCAATCAAATTAAATTTAAGGTGCGTCCGTTTGAGGGAAAATTTCATGAAAAAGGAAAATCTTTTCTGGAAAATTATTTTTCAAGAAAATGGTTAATTTTCCTTTGTTTGGTGATATATGACTGAAAATGTTTTCTGATGTTTAAATCTCATTTGGAAAATGACTTCAATATCATGCAGAAAAAAAGTCATTTTTTAATAATTTTTTTTTTTTTTTCTTTCTCTTTCCTTCTTCCTCCTCGACCAATCGTCGGGGTCTTGACAGGCCACTACCACTGTTGTCAAGGCCTGGCGAGGGCCAACCTGACTAGCCTCGGGCAAGGTCGAGCTCGCTAGATCCTGGGGTTTGTTGCGGTGAGGCTGGTGAGGCTTGAGCTTGCCTGAGGTCGGCTTGCACTAGCGACTAATGGAGGAGGAAGAAAGAAAAGAAAAAGAAAAATATTAAAAAGATTGATTTTTTAAATAAAATATTTAAAAATTCCATATGAGCAATTTTTGAAAGTGTTTTCACCTTCTTAGATTTAGGAATTAACTTTTTCTAATTTTATGCATGAATATTTTCCTTGATCGGAAAGTGTTTTCAATTGATTAATCATTTTTGACAAACTAAAAGAGTGAAAGTTCAAAAACTGATTTTGAGAAAACACTTTTCGTCAAACAAACACACTCTTAGGTTATGTTAGTTTTGTGGATACTATTTTCCTAGAAAACATTTTCCTCATTTTCTGAAGTTTAGTTCACTTAGAAAAATGAGTCAACGGAAAACTATACTTGTATTCAAGAAAATGATTTCCTCTTTGAAAAAGTTGGAAAACATTTTCCGAAATATTATTAGGTAGTGGCGCTTGGATCGAAACTCTATGTTTGAACATAGGAATCCCAACGCTACTTCCTTAGTCTCTAACACTTAGGCTCAATCCATCAAGGCTAGCCCCGCATCCATTGAGGTTGGGACTTGGTCTCTTGGGCATGAGTCCATCGAGACTAGACCTTGGTCAATTGAGGTCCGGCTCTCAACGCCTATGTTCGAGTCCATTGAGGCCATGCTCGAATTCCCGATGCTTATGCCTTATACCTCAACACTTGAGAGCCAGCATCTATAAAGGTCAAGCTTGGGCCCCAAGACAGTCGACATTAGTCCCCAGCACTAGAGCTTAGGTCCTGAATTAATGAAACTTTGTTTTTAAAAGAATATATATATATATATATATATATATATATATTTTAACTGAATTTTCAATTATTTTTATTTAAAAAAATCGAATTTTAAATTACTTTAAAAATTGAATTTTTAATTAATTATTTCTTTCATTTTTATTTCTTTCTTTTTATTTTTTGCTTCGACCTTAGTTGATCGCTAGCCACGGCGACGACTAGTGATCGACCACGAGCAAGGACGAGCTCACTGTTCTAGCAATGCCAAGGTCATGTCGACCTTTGACAAAAGCTCGAGCCTCACTAATCTAGCAAGACTCGAGTTTGATCTCGCCTGAGGTCGGTTATCGATTGTCACCGTGGCCGGCAATTGGCTGAAAAAGAAAAAGAAAAAGAAAAGAAAATACAAATAATAAAAAATTCAATATTTTAAAAAATTAAAAGAAAAGGAAAGTTTAAAAAATGTGCCTTAATCGACCAATATGAGGAAACCACAATTGGAAAAATCGAAATTTGACAGTAGACATAGAAGAGCTTCGGTTTTTCTTTAATGGCGAGGAAGCCATCTTTTAAGTCGGTAAACCAGAGATCAGGAGACTAGTTGTTACCTCCGCTACCGGGGACGTTATAGAACTTGCTACCGGGGACGTTGTAGAACTTTGTGGTCGAGTAACGGAGGAAGCATCCCGCATTCATGGCCCGCGCTTCTTCTCCAGGTGCGCAGCTTCTTGCCATCGAAGTTGCATTCTCCAAACAGACTCTGCAACCGCCGACATCAAGCGTGCTCCAACACTGTGCCAAAGCATATACCCCGGCGACTCCTCCAACTCCGTCCTCCCCAGCCACCGCAAAGCCCTTGTTTCACAGCGCGCTTGCCGAGACATTCCTCAGGACCCGGTCCACCCTATCCGAGAGCTCGGCCACTCTCTCCACCGGGACTGTCAAATTGGAGCTACACTTGAGCACGTCGTGCGTCGGATCAACGGTCTCGTTGTAGAAGTCGTAACCAACGTAACGGAGGAAGCAGCCGTCCATGTAGAGCCGGCCGAAGTTGGGGAAGCAGGGGGGCTTCCAGGGCCGGCTCTCGGCAAAGCAGAGGAAGCACTCGGCCTCAATCAAGTCTCCGTGGCACTGGGCAAGGCCGTACACTGCTGGCGGTGGCGTGGCGACGGAGTAGTTGCTCCAGCACTGGTTGGCGACGCTCTTGGAGATCTCCCTCATGACAGCGATGAAGTTGGAGACGCTGTTTCCGCAATGATCCCAGTGGAGTTCTCGCAGATGAGGCCCACTTGGGCGATTCGAGGATCGGAGACAGCAAGAGAGAAGAAGAACGAGGAGAGCGCGAGCAGAGGAAGGGCGATTGATGGTTCCGCTCCGCTCGACTTCATGGGCTCTGCTTGAGAAATGCCTGGTTATCAATATTCCTTGTCAGTTCTCTTCGGAGAGAGAAGAAGAAGAAGAAGAAGAAGAAGAAGAAGAAGAGGGAAAGATTTGGGCAAGAGCGCGATGGGAGCTCCGATTCAACCTGATGATCTTATCAAGCTTCAACCCAGCTACACAACGCGGAATCCAAACGACTGGCCGGTGCTTAACTTTCGGGTCTCGTTTCTCATGTCACCCTTGCTTTCTTTATACTACAGTAGGGTTTTTGGAAAGTGCCATGGCGATGCCAGGTCCCCGGAACTGCTGCGATGACATGCAGTGTTTGGCACGGCGCGATTGATGAGGTTCCAAGACTCTTTTAAGGCCGAGAAGATTTTGGGTTGACAGAGGTTGAAGAAAATGGACTGATGTCTGAGAGAGAGAGAGAGAGAGAGAGAGAGAGAGAGAGATCTGCAACGACATCCGTTATTCTGTCGCATTAAATTCAGAGGAAGGTACCAAAAGAAAAAATTTGGATAGACGTCGGTCGTATGGGAAAATTCTCTTTTTTAAAGATTTTGTTTCACGAAATTTTGGATTTTACCAAGTTCTATTTCACTCGCTTAGAGGGTAAACTTCACGCTCCAAAAGAAAAAGTTAATGAACTTCCATTTTAAATAAATTTGTACAACACCAAAAGTTATTATATTTCAAGGTATTTCAAGGTAAAAGCACTAACATTAACTGATAAAATCAAATGTTGAAAAAACTGATAAAACAAAAAGAATGCAATTAAAGTTGCGACCATGGGAAAAATGGACGTCAAGATCAAGTAATTCTATTATTAAGAGAAAATGAATTACTATGGCATCACACTTAGGTTAAAATTCACGATGCTTGAATTTTTGCCATAATATAGTTGGTGAGGTGTTGGAGAAAAGAGTTACCAAAAGCATTTTCCCCGTAGGAAAAACCAATGAATTTGAATCTTGATGGTGAAATCTCTAGAAGCTCAAAGGTAAACAAAGTCAAAAGGAAAATGACAAGAAAAAAATATTAAAAAGGGGACTACATGGAAAAGTGTCGATTTAACCATTTATTAAGCAATCAAATAACAAAAATTTATAATGTTTAATGGAAGAATTTCCACGTGTCATGTGTAATTAGATAAGATTTTTATAATAATACAAATAAAATGAGGCGCATGAAACTCAAGAACGGAAAAAAAGTTTGCCCATTACCATCCAAAAAAGGTTGCAATTAAAGTTGTGATCAAAGAAAGTTGGACGTTGAGATCACGTAATTCTTTTATCAGGGAGAAAATGAATTAATATGGCCCCATACTTAGGTTTAAATGCTCCGCACTTGAAATTTTTTGCCATGAGATAGATGGTTAGGCAGCGGAAGAAAAAGTAATCAAAAGCACTATCCCTAGAGGAAAAACTGATGGATAAGAAATCTTGATTGTGAAAGCTCCAAAAATTCAAAGGTAAACAAATTCAAAAGGAAATGACAGGAAAATGAAGAACAATTAAAGAGGGGATTACGATGATAAGTGGTCTCTAACCATTTATTAAGCAATTAAATAATGAAAATTTATTATTTTCAATGCACCGTTCTTCACTCGCTGGTGTAATAAGATAAGATTTTTATAATAATACAAATAAAACGAGGTTTGCCAATTACCGTCCAATGGAAGTTCACTGATTTCATTAGCACCAGCACCTTTTTAAAACTTTCGACTATTACCAATATGCAATCACGGACAAAATCAATGTGAACCCTCCAATTAGGGAAAAGAAGGAAAAAAACAGAGAAAACACTTTGCGTGCTTGCCGATTAAAGGAAGACCCCATACGGTCAACTTTTCCAATTCCATGGTGCAACTCTTCGAAAGAGAAAAGATTAAAAAAAAGAAAAATACAAGTATGATCAAAAAAGAAAAATAAAAATAAAAAACAAAGAAAAGTTTGCTGGTGACATGACAACATCAATCCACATCCATCTCTCTCAACTTAGCCAAAATATTGCTGCCATTCACCTCAAGTTTAACCTTCATAGCAAAAGGAGCTTAAACCCTTCATCCCTAAAATCAAAGCTCGTGGCTCAACACCTTAAATTTTTTAACTCTTATATGAAATTGCTAACTTTAATCAAGTAATTTATCAAACTTTTCTCTGAGTGAGTTATCAACTAGTTTGAGTTAGCCACCGAGCTCATACCAAAAATACGAAAATTACTTAAACAATCTTAAACCTATTGTAATTGTACCAATTCAGTTTATCGGACCAAATTTAGCTAGCCAGTCGGCATCATCCGACCGATGCCGAAGTGTCAATTTTTTAATATTTTATTTATTCTCTCTCTCTCTCTCTCTCTCTCTCTCTCTCTCTCTCTCTCTCTCTCTCTCTCTCTCTCTCCTCCTTCCTTCTTCTCCTAGCCAATCACTGAGGTTCGGCGACTGAGCCAATGAGGGCAAGCCTCGCCAAATCGACGGCAAGGTTGGCCTCACCTTGGGTGCACGAGGCCTTGTCGTCGTAGTACAAGCTCGGCCTTGCCCAACCAAATGTTAGTGCATGTTGGCCAATGGTGAGGTCAACCTTGGGTGCGTGAGGCCTTGCGAGAGAGAGAGAGAGAGAGAGAGTGTAAAAAAATTTTAAAAAATTGCCATGTTAGTGTATGTTGGCCAAATTTGGCCAAATTGACTAAATTGACACAATTGCAAAAGATTTAAGATTAAATTGACAATTAAAAAAAAAGGTTTAGGACTGAACTGAAAAATTGCAATAGGTTTACGACTGTTTTGGTAATTTTTTCCAACAAAAAATTGGTGCTACATTTCTTCTTAATTAAATTTCATGTCTCGGAAAAATCATGATGATTCATCTCTAATAGTTTTCGTGTCATCAAAAATATCGACCAATCTTTCCTTCGTCAGCTTCCGTTCAATATTTTAGATAATTACGAACATGGAAACACACTTGGCAAACAATTTGGATGATCAATGTATGACTTGATTCCTCATGAAAATTTACCATAGATGGGTCTTCTAAATGACATTGATTTTGGGAAGTTGGATGTGAAAAAAAAAAAAAAAACTGAGATTGAAAAATCTGCTAAAATTTACTAATTTGTCCTAAGAGTTCCCTCACCTTTCAAAAAATGGGGAAATGATACAAGAGTTGATAATTTTTATTTTTTTTTAAGTATAAAAGTTAGTAAGTAATTTAAACGAGAAGTAACCCAAAAGAAGTTGATAATTATAATCGGAGAAAAGTTGGTACATCATCAAAAGAAAGACTGACAAACTCATATAAGAGTTAGTAAATTTAAGCCTGTAGTAAAGATGATAAGTAAAAGTTAGTGAGAAAACTTGATAAATTGTAAATTGTCAAAAAAATATAATAATTTTATTGCGAACAAGTTACTGGAAAATCAGGTGGTCAATAACTTATTTAATCAACAATCTTTTAACACTTACGAGATATTTCAAATTTCTACTAGCACGGAAATATTCTTTTTTAATGAAATAGTAGAATCATCCCAACATAAGTATTTCCTTAAGTGGATAAAGGAAAGTCAATGTGTTTTCTTTTTTCCTCAGACAAGGTAGCATCATCCTTGTGTAAGAATATACTTGCGGAAAAACCATCTCTCTCTCTGTGAAAACTGAACCATGAATGCGATACCTTGAAAGAAGAATCAATGGCGAGATGCATGCGGCATATCTGAATGCGAAATCACTGGTGTGAATGCAGTAATATCTATTCGGAGCATGTGAGCCATGCACCGCACAATGAGCGGTCCAAGTGAAGTCCTCTCCTCTCTAAGCTCGCCCCTATCCTAGTTACAGCTCACGATGTATGCGCATTTATGATTGAGTCACAGCCTGTGATTTACTGCATTCACCTAACACGTGTTCATCTCATGTTGCAAAGCTACTAATGTTTTGGCACATAATAGACTGACCCTTTTTAATCTTGTGTTGGCACATGTTTGGCAAGGACATCATGTTGACATTGAGCTCGCAACCTAACTCATCGAGCATGTTTATATATATATGAGTATATATTATCACAAATAGATAAAGAACCCGTTTTCAAATTACTTTTAACAGCATGAGGAATACTATAAGATGTCGCCGGTCTCATCTGATAGCTTTGATTCGAGTCATTGTTAGCTACGTCTACTCAATAATCTCAAGACTTCGCGAGTAGAAGCTGTCGATCCCAAAATGAAACTAAGAAAGTGTTATAATTATGGTTATAATTATGGTTAATGGATCAACGATAGCCAATAAATTAAGATACGTCTTTTTTGTTCACGTATCTCTTTTGAATTCATGAATTTCCTAGATTCGTGTATCTTTTAGTTCATGTATTTATTGAGTTCACGAATCTCTTGAATTCATATGTCTTTGGATTCGTGAATCTTTTGAATTCACGTATCTCTTGATTCATGAACTTCGTGGATACATGCGTCTATTTAATTCATGTATCTCTTCTGTACATGAACTAAAAAGCTCTATAAATAGATAGGAACATAGAGCTTCAAAACGGTTTTGATTTTGGTTTTTCCAACTCAATTCCAAAAAGCTTTGATATACTTTCCTACTCTTCTGATTTTTCTGAGTGTGCTGGTTCAATTGAACGGTTCGACTGAGTCCTATTTGCATAGTGCTAATCCAAATAGGTTCGAGGTGTTGTATCTTGGGAGGCATAGTTTATGAATCTGTGAAGCACCATTGGCATGAACTAATCACCTTAAGGAGATTCGGTTATCCGTACCTCACCTCCAATTTTATGTTATTTTTCAGTGATATCTTATTTTATTCTTCTCCAAGATTTGTAAAAGGAGGGATATTTTAAAATTGTTATCATCTTCTTTACATTGATGTTCTGATTATAACAAACAGTGTGTTTTCTCTGAATTAATTTCCAACAGAAAGAATATAAAGATTTGAAAGGGAACACTTTGGAGCGAGGGGCCAGAAAAGCAGCTGAAGAATCGCACCATATGGGCTTAAGTACTAGTGGACCCAGCCTGGCTGTGCTTCTAATTTTTTTGTCTTACTAGTCAGAGAAGAGACTTTCATTTCATTAAAACCGAGCCAAAATACAAGAGTGAGGGACATCACAACACGTCACATCTCAATACCTTTATAACCAAGTCCGCCGATCTAATTGACTCTCCAGTACAATCAGCCAATTCGGGATTGGTGAAAAAGGGCCAAGAGGTCTTCTTTTTTTCTTTTTTTTTTGGTCGTGAAAATAGATAATATTAATAAGGAAAGGTATTACAGCCAGCCGCTAGTGCCTCGGCATATATTATGTCCTGGAGAGGGAAAGGGGGAAATACAGCCCAATTGAAAGTAGAGGAAGCGCGATCATGGGCCTTAGCGGCCCAATCTGCGGCTACGTTGGCCGCGCGTCGACAGTGAACTAGGGGTTAGTCGATGGAAGCGTGAGAGCCAAAAGAAGGCATCGAGGAAGAGGGCACGATCCTCCCATGGCGGCGCTTGTCGATTGGTCAGGGTGTCCACCAAGATCCAGCTATCAGATTTAATCACCAACGATGCGTGATGCAGCTCTTATTGATGAAGATACTGCAGAGTGAGTGTAAGGGCGATGGTCTCCGCCTGCAAAGCTAATCGCGCAGGAAAATGGCGTGAGAAGCCATCAGTGAGCCGACCACGGTAATCTCTGCACACACAGCCCATAGTTGCTTCTGTTGAGCCTGAGAGATATGATCCGTCGATGTTCACCTTCAAAGTTCCCCGTGCAGGGGGCTGCCAAAGACTTCCCCTGTTCTGAAGCGAAAGACCCTTCCTTGACAGAGCAGTAGCGATGTGCCGAGCCACATAGGTCTCTGCAAGTGCTGTCTCCACCACACGGGCCGAATTAGGTCGATCATGGCGAAAGATGAACCCATTGCGAGCGCACCAGATCTACCAGAACACAGAAGCAAGGGTTGCCAATCCAGGTAAAGCATTCGGTCTTCTGACCTGTTGTAGGATCCAGGCATCGATTCTGGTTATAAGTAGAGGGGAAATCGAAATGTTTAGGTGAGGATGAGACCACAATCCTTAGTCCAAGGACAAAGGAGAAAAATATGTTCAATTGTTTCTGGTTGAGACTGAGTGCAGAGTGGACAGCTCGGATTATCAATGATATGTCTCTGGTGGAGGTTTGCTCTTGTAGCTAAGGCGTTTGACTCAAGAACAAAGAGAGGTTTGCTCTTGTAGCTCGGATTATCATTCTGTGATAAGTGGCTCAAAATCCTAAGAGCAAAGAGAGGAATCTTTAAATATCTTATCAAAGTGGAATCGTTTGACTCAAGAACTAACTTCAGTTCGAAATAACTTGCAAAGTGACGGAGAGCATGGAGGCAAGCTAGGGTTTCGTGTTGAAGAGCTCGCCGCTAGAGTTGTGTTTTTAGTTGGGTCCTACGGTTTGTGAAGTTAATTTAACTTGTAGATGGGAATGAAGCTGGCTCACGCAATTTCTCGAGACTAACTCAGGCTTGATGGGTTGATTGTGCAAGATTCACTTGTTTAAATTTGATTTTAGGTTGAGCCCACCAATTTTTCAGCTAAAATGCTCGCAACCTTAATTGAGCTTACTATATTTTTCAAAAAAAAAAAAAATTGCTATCGATAAACTTCACCTAAACATTCTGGGAGATTTTGCAGAGACTCCTAGATTGTACATATTTTTTCAAAGACCCTTAAAGAGTGGGACTTTTTTCAAAGAAAAAAGAAAATGTTTTGTTCTTCTATGAAAGGGTGGATGTTTCTAGATAGCGTTCACAGACTTGTTATCGCAAAATATTGGAGCAAGGCTGTTTGTACTTCTCCAATGCCTTTAGTTATTCTTTGAAGCCATATTACTTGACTAGTGGTCATAGCAGTTGTGATGTACTCTACTTCTACAATGGACCATGTCATTGAATCTTGTTTTTTGGATGCCCATAAAAACATTTCAAAGCCTAGAGTGAATGCATAGCCGATAGTGCTCTTTCTATTGTCATCTAAACTAGTCACCGTTGGTGTAGACAATAAGCTTAGCCATTGCACTTGGCCAGTACCAAATGGCATAATCTAGTTCCAAAGTGAATTTGACTCAAACTCTACATGAACCATGATAGTGGACTTGTTGTGTACATGATGTCCGATCGTGTAATAGTGAAATACAACAAACTACCAATAAAATTTCTATAGAGATAACGTCAACTTTTTCTGCTCCGTCTTCCTTTTACTAGCTTTTCATTTGTCATGAGCAGGTCAACAACATTTTTGCAATAGTTCATCTTGAATTTTTTCGAGAGGTTTTCAACATCTTTGTTTAGTGAGATTAAAATTTTTCATTTTAGTCGACTTTGATGCCAAGGAAGTAGTGCATCAAGCCCAAGTCTATCTCAAATGTTTTCATCATTTCGTCTTTGAATTCTTGAATCATCTTCTTATTATTGTTCCTTGGTTATTGCAAGTCTCCTTTCATCATGAGTCTAGCCTTATGCTTCTGAAGAGCTTCGTAGGGTTAACAGTACATAAATAAAGGCAGTGTTTTGGAAATATTGTTGTTGTATTTATACTATCCTTATTGCTATTATGTTTGACTGGGTGTTTCTAGTATGCTTCCATACGTTTAACCGAAAGAATTTAAAGAATGGGTCGGCGACGCGTCATGAGACATTGCAACTAAATAACCGTTGAGGATGTTCGCACACTTGGGGGTTTGGGGCATGACAGGTAGGTTCCTGGTTCCATGTAGAACCTAAAATCTAGAACCATTTACCTCTAGCGATAGTGCCTTTTCCTTCCACGTTGACCAATGCACCGTAGTCCAATTTTACTTGGGTTTTAACCCATACATTAATATCGGTGAATATAGATACGTCCCCAGTTTGTGCACGCATATCCTTGTTTGCGGTTTCCACCACATCTAAACTTTCTATGCACACCCTAATCGGTACTCGATTGAACCTTCCTTTGTGAAAAAGAGCGTATCACGAGAATCAGAATGTACAGCAACTATGTAACGCAAGTAGTTTTTGGAAAATGGGAAGAAAGGAACTTCATATGCCAAACCTCTCTAAAAACAGTGCCCAATTGGGCAAATTATGTATGTCTATGGAGGAGACCATCCTAAATTAGATGTGAAAATAAGTGAAACTCTTCGGTCACTATATGGAGTGGCTATTTATTTGACTTAAATAAAAACTACATAGATACCATACTTTAGAACATAGAAAGACACTTAAAATCCTGACTACCTTATTTAACACCCACTCACTAACTAATGGTAACAAGGTCCAATAATGATATTTCAACACCGAGGATATGTAGACTTATAGCATATTCTTAACTCTTCAATTATTGAAATCATCTAGCTTCTTATCCTTTGTAGGATTCTATAGCAAGCAAAAGCTTATGGATAATTATATGAAGTGGAAGAGATCTTCAGCTATCTTGTTTGTCGTTCACTGTTGTCTAGGAGAAGCGGGGTTTGCCGACTACAACGAGGTTTTCGATCCTATGCATTGTGGAGCCATAAGCTTCATCCATATCCAGATCTTTTGGTTGTACACCAGGAGGAAGTTGCCAATCAAAACTGTGAAGAAGTTGAGCTAAAGCAATCTCAATACTGGCATTTCCAAATGTAATAGCTGGGCAGCTTCTTCGGCCTGCGCCAAATGGTATCAGCTCGAAGTCCTGTCCCTTGAAGTCAATGGTGCTATCCAAAAACCTCTCTGGTAGAAATGTTTCAGGATCAACCCACGATTGCGGATCATGACCAATTGACCAAGCGTTAACAAAGAAACGCGTTTTTGCCGGAATGCAGTATCCATCAATGGTTATGTCCTCCATGGATTCCCTTGGGACTAACATAGGAGCAGGAGGATGCAGTCGAAATACCTCCTTGATGATAGCCTTCAAGTAAGGCAATTGATGTAGGTCAGTCTCTTGCACGTATTTTCTCTCTCAATGACGCTTCGCAGTTCCACTTGTGCTCTTTCCATGGCTTTTGGCTTCATGACAAGCTCTGTCATTGCCCAATCAAGAACTGTGAATGTTGTATCTGTTCCGCCCGTGAAAAAATCCTGCAAGATGCATGGGCTACGTATTAGAGATATTTTCAAGCAAGTCAATGTGCTTTGTTATGCTAACTATTTTCTATATTAGAGATCATTGGGAGAGGCTCAGGCCGAGTCGGGCCTAACTTGTTGCTTAACCCTGCTCATGTCTAAAGAAAAAACACATGGATAATTCTTTAGGCCAGATAGGGCTTGCCTTGGATTTAGTTGGGCTTATAACTATAAAGTCTTACTCAAACCTACTAAAAAATTGCTCTTCAAACCCATTTAGCCTAAGCAGGCGGTGGGCTATCTAACCCACGATCAGATCTATCATCGAAAAACTTAAATGGAACTTCGAGCTAGAGGGGAGAATGATTCACCGACCAGGAGAAGGGCTTTGATGTTACGCCTTGTAAGGGGCATATCACCGTAACCGTTCTTCTCGATATCGATCAGAACATCCACAATATCCTTCTGCGCCTCCGTAGCTTTGCTTTCATTCGAATGTTCGCTCAGTATCTCGTCAAAAAGACGATCGAAGCGCTGAAAAGCGTGTTGAAGTCTAGCCTTCATCCCGGTCAGGCTATGAATGAATTCCAAGGAAGGAAAGAAATCTCCTATGCTGAATCCCGCAAGCAGCTCCTGAAACTCCTCCAGCATGCTCTGGAACCCATGCTTATCGTAGTCCCCTCCTGCTGAAAAGTCCCTCCCAAAAGCACTCCGGCAAAGGACGTTATTCGTATACAACGCCAGTAATTTAGATAGATTTATGGTGCCTGGACAGGACTCTGCCACCCTGTGAACTAAACGGGCAACTTCTTCCTTCCTCACATGACTAAATGACTGAACCCTTCTCACGCTAAGCAATTCAAGTATGCAGATTTTCCTTATGTGCCTCCAATAAGTGCCATAGGGAGAAAAGGCCATGTCCGTGCAGTTGTAAAACAAGTGCTTGGCAGAGAAGATTTGAGGGCGGTTTGCAAGCACTAGGTCGTGGGTTTTCATCACCTCCTTGGCCATTGCAGCCGAGGAAACAACTATGGTTGGGACTTTGCCGAGCTGCAAGTACATGATCGGCCCGTACTTCATCGCGAGGCGATGGAGAGATCTGTGCGGCGGTTTGCCAAGCTGGTGGAGATTGCCAATGATAGGCAAGTTGGGAGGGCCCGGTGGGAGGTTGCTCCTTTTGTTCCTAGACTTGCTCTTCCCGAAAACTATCAGCAAAGCTGCTAGGACCGAGCATGTTGGGAGAAACAGATACTGAAGGAGAAGCATTGCAAGGCATGTGATATTGCTAAACTGTACTTCTTATTTGATTCCTACACAGTGCTATATATGGAAGTCACTGAAACGATCTATCTGCCTTGTTGACCATTTGTTTTTGAAAAATGCTTAGCCGACCGTCTCCATCAAGTGAAGGAGTGACGGTCAACATTAGGACTGCTCATTTTGTGAGGAAACTGGTTGACTTTTTCAACCGGTTTCCTCTTACCCAATTTTTTTATTTTTTATCTTTTTTATTACAAGCGTAAATTGAAAAATAAAATCCGAAGAGAGCCCACACAATCAATTTTCATGAATATGATGAAAAATAAATTAGATACTAAAATATAAATATCACAAATAAAAACATTGTCACCTACTAAAGAGAAATTGTTGATGCCATTATATAGATCTATTAAATTTAAAAGATGAAAAATACTTGAGACTAAGATTGATATTGTAATGTTTTAGGTTGGTAGAAGTACACATAAGTGTCAAAACTTGGCACGGGAGACATTTAAGTGCCAAAAGTTACGAAATGTACAAATAAATGTCACTTTTTTGAAAATTGAGACATTTGAATGCCAAGTCTGGCGAAGGCTTTCAGAATCCTACTCGACATTTTTTTTTTAATAATATAACTCACTTATGTGACTCGCCGGATAGTTAAGTCGATAAACAAGCCAAAACGACGTTGTTTTGCCTCTTATTTGAATTTTAATATAAATATTAATTAAATTACATTTAAAACTTAAAAAAAAAAAAAAAAAAAAGTTGCTGAAGGCGTTGGGTGAGGGCTGTGCAAGCCCAAGGGCCGGCGACGGTGGGAAGGCGGCAACAAGGGGCTTGCACAACCCTCGCCCAACGCCTTTTGCAACTTCTTCTTCCCTTTTTTAAAAAAATAATCTAGTTGTAAATTTAATTTAATTAACATTCATATGAAAATTCAAATCTAAGGTAAAACAACGTCATTTTTGGCTTATCTAGTCACGCTAGGATGCAAAATGATGTTGCTTTTAATTTATGTAGCTAAGTCATGTCTCGCCGGAAAAATGCCACGTCAGTATTTTGGTCGGATTTTTTCGCCATTGGCACTTAACTAATCTATTTTACTCCGATTTTTGCACTTAAGTATACATTTCTGCCTACGTCTCGTTTTAGGCCTAACACATCTTCATCTATGAGATTTGGATCAATAGAGTAAATTTTCTTCTCTACTAATTCATTATTCTTATTTTGTCCTTTTCTTTACTTCATTCGTTTATGTGTATTAATTTGAAGTCATCATAGAGTCCTTCTAAAGCAATTTGATTTTGGGGAAAAGACTGAGAAGCCAACCATGATTTTGTTATTAATTACGAGGCCAACATCTCAAGTGTTTTTTTATCTTTTAAATTTAATAGATTTATATAATAACATTAATGATTTCTTTTTAGTAGGTGATGATATTTTTTACTTGTAATTAATTTTATTTTAGTTTTTAATTTAGTTTTTCATCATATTGACAAGAATTGATTATGTGGGCCCTCTTAGGATTTATCTCTCAATTTAAGCTTGCAATAAAAAAACATAAAAATTTTTAAAAAATTGGGTGAGATGAAACTAATTGGAAAAGTCAACTGGTTTCATCACAACATGAGCGGTCATTAGTTGACTGTCACTCCTTCATTGGATGGAGGACGGTTAGCTAAGCCACACTCATGAATATATATTGCCCAATATCTTTTATTTAAGAAAATGCTTAGCTAACCGTCTCCATCAAGTGACGAAGCGACGGGCATAAATAGGACCACTCATTTTGTGAGGAAACCGGTTGACTTTTTCAACCGGTTTCCTCTCACCCAATTTTTTATTTTTATTTTTATTGTTTTTCTATTGCAAGCGTAAAATGAGAAATAAAATCTTGAGAGTGCCCACATAATCAATTTTCTTGAATATGATAAAAAAAATTAATTAGTAAAAAATATTATCACCTACTAAAAAGAAATCATTTATGTCATTATATAGATCTATTAAATTTAAAAATGAAACAACACTTGAGACTAAGATTGATTTTGTAATGTTTTAGACCCACAGAAGTGTCAAAACTTGGCACGAGAGAATATTTAAGTGCCAAAAATTACAAAAGGCACACATAAGTATCACTTTTTTAAAATTGAGACATTTAAGTGCCAAGTTTGGCAAAGGCTCTCAAAAATCCTACGTGACACTTTTTAATAATATAACTCGCTTAAATAGCTCGCTGGAGATCTAAGTCGGCAAAGAAGAGCCAAAACGACGTCATTTTACCTATTATTTGAATTTTAATATAAATATTAATTATATTACTTTAAAAACTTTAAAAAAAAAAAATAGTTGCAGATGGCATTGTGCAAGGGCTATGCAACCCAAACGGCCGGTGATGGCAGGGAGGCAACGATGAGGGCTTGTACAACCCTTGCCCAATGCTTTATGCAACTTCTTCTTCTTCCTTTTTTTTTTTTTTAATAAATAATTTAGTTATAAATTTATTTTAATTCATATTTATATTAAAATTCAAATTCGAGACAAAACCACGTCGTTTTTGCTTATCTAGCTACGTCAACATGCAAAATGACGTCGTCTTTTACTTATATAGCCACGTCACGTCTTGCTGGAAAAATGCCACGTCAGCATTTTGGTGGGATTTTCTTGTCGTTCATACTTAACTGATCCATTTTGCTCTAATTTTGGCACTTAAGTGTATATTTCCTACTTTTTGGTACTTAAGTGTCCTATGTGCCAAGTTTTAGCACTCTAAGTGTCCGCGTCTAATTTTAGGCCTGACACATCTTCATCTACAAGATTTGCATCAGTTGGATAGATTTTCTTCTCTACTAATTCATTATTCTTATTTTGTTCTTTTCTTTACTTCATTCGTTTTATACGTAATCGATATCACTTATCTTAATTTTAACCCACTAGAGAGTCCTTCTGAAGCAATTTGATTTTATCGAAAGGACTAAGAAGCCAACATTGATTTTGTTATTAATTACAAAGCCAACGTCTCAAGTGTTTTTTTTTTATCTTTTAAATTTAATAGATTTGTATAATGACATTAACGATTTCTTTTTAGTAGATGATAATATTTTTACTTGTAATTATTTATATTTTAGTATCTAATTTACTTTTTCATCATATTCACGAAAATTGGTTGTGTGGGCCCTCTTAGATTTTATCTCTCAATTTAAGCTTGCAATAAAAAACATAAAAATCAAATTAAAAAAAGAAAATTGGTTTAGATGAAACCAATTGAAAAAAGTCAACTGGTTCATCACAAAATGAAATGTCATTAGTCGACCGTCACTCCGTCACTAGATGGAGGATGGTTGGCTAAGCCGCACTCATGAATATATATTGCCCAATATCTTTTAATTAAGAAAAATACTTAGCTGACCGTATCCATTAAGTGACGGAGTGACAATACCGCTCATTTTGTGAGGAAACCGGTTGAATTTTTCAACCGGTTTCCTCTCACCCAATTTTTTTATTTTTATTTTTATGTTTTTTTATTGCAAGCGTAAATGGAAAAATAAAATCCTAAGATAGACAACACAACACAATATGATAAAAAAAAAAAAAATTAGATACTAAAATATAAATATTACAAGTAAAAATTATTATCACCTACTAAATGGAAATCGTTTATATCATTATGTAGATTTGTTAAATATAAATGATAAAAAAAATGAGACTAAGATTGATGTTGTAATGTTTTAGGCCAGCAGAAGTGCCAAAACTTGGCACGGGGAACACTTAGGGTGCGTTTGGTAACAATTATGTTACTGGAATAATTTATGATAAAAAAATTATTCTTTTTTATTCTATTCTCGAGAACAATTTCTAAGCATTTTAAGGTGTTTGGTAATTGTCCAAAATTTTAACTCCCGAGATAGAATTGTGTTTGGTACCATTCTCAAAATTTCTAATCCAAATCATTTTCTTTTAATTTTTAAATAATTTTATCACTTTCTTTTTTTCTTCTTTTCTTTTTTTTTTTTTCTTTTCTTTTTCTTCTTTTCTTCAAGCTTTGGCCGCCGCCGGCCAAGGGATGACCGGCGACTGGCCGATGAGGGCCGTGACCTTGCCGGCGTCGCCGGCCCCTAGTGAGGCTGTCCCTCAACGGCCGAGCCTTGCCGATAGTTGGCGAGGCTCGATCGAGCCTTGGTTGGGCGAGCTCGATCGAGCCTCACTCGGCCAAGTGAGCCTCGTCGGTGGCCGGGAGAGGCCCGGGCAAGGCCTAGCCTCGCCGATGGCTAGGTGAGCCTCGATGAGCTTGTCAAACCTCTCCTAACCGGTTTCTAGCGACTAGCGATGGACGGCTGATGGCGGACGGCGACGATGGTGGCTGCAGTAGTGGAAGAAGAAGAGAGAGGGAAGAAGAACAAGAAGAAAGAAGAGAAAAGAGAAAAAAAATGGGTTGGCTTTGATTCTGGAATTGTTCTTAGGAACAAAGAATCAACTTTTTCCACCTCTTGATTCCATTCCAAAATTTGTTTCCAAGAATAAAAATTTTGTTAAACGGATTTCTATTCCAAAGCTACTCCCGAGGACAAAATAATAGAAAAATTTACTGTTTGACAGTTGCCAAACATGCCATTAAATGCCAAAAGTTACGAAAGGTATACACAAGTGTCACATTTTTTGAAAATTATGACATTTGAGTGCCAAATCCAATGAAGACTCTAGAAAATCCTACGTGGCATTTTTTAATAATATAACTCGTTTACATGGCTTGCCGGATAGCTAAGTCGGCAAAGAAAAGCCAAAACAACGCCGTTTTGCCTCTTATTTCAATTTTAATACAAGTATTAATAAAATTACATTTAAAACTTTTTTAAAAAAAAAAGTTGCAAAAAGCGTTGGGTGAGGGCTGTACAATCCTAAGGGCCGGCGACGTGGGGAGGCAACGAGGAGGGCTTGCACAGCCCTCGTCCAACACCTTCTTCAACTTCTTCTTCCTTTTCTTAAATAATTTAGTTGTAAATTTAATTTAATTAATATTTATATTAAAATTCAAATGGCAGAGACAAAACGACGTCACTTTTGGCTTATCTACCACGTTAGCATGCAAAATGATGATGCTTTCGACTTATGTAACCACGTCATGTCTCGTCAAAAAAATGCTGCGTTAGCATTTTAGCCGAATTTTCTCGCCGTTAGCACTTAACTAATCTATTTTGCTCTTTTTTTGGCACTTAAGTGTACATTTCCTGATTTTTGGCACTTAAGGGTCTATTTGGCAACTCGCCAAACAATGCTAATTTATGTTCTTTTGTTCCCAAGAGTAGATTTGAAATGAAAATCCGTTTGGTAAAATTTTTGTTCTTGGGGACAAATTTTCTACTTTTTTATTTCCTAAAGTAGATTTGGAACAGGATCGAGAAGTAAAAAATAGTTGACTCATCATTCCCGGGAACAATTCTAGAATCAAGCAACCTATTTTCTCTCCTTTCTTTTCTTTTTTCTTGTTCTTCTTTACTATTTCTTCTTCTTCATCTGCTGCCACCGCCGTCATTTGCCGTCCGCCCCCCATCGCTACCAGCAACTAGTCTAGCGAGCTCACCGGAGGCTTGCCAGGCCAAGGCGAGGTCCGCCGAGCTCGCCGAAGGCTAGCCTAGCCACTAGCAAGGCTCGGCCTCGCCGGTGGCCAGGCAGGCCTCGCCTTGGCCTCCCTCAGCCACCGACGAGGCTCGACCGAGCCTCGCCCAGCCGCCAGTGAGGCTCGGCTGACAATGCATAGCCTCGCCGAGGGCCGGCAACGCTCCGGTGAGGTCACCGACCCTCGTCTGGCCAGTCGTCGATCATCCTAAGGCCGGCGACCAGCAACTTGAAGAAGAAGAAGAGGAGAAAGAAAGGAAAAAAAAAAAAAGTAATAAAATTATTTAAAAATTAAAAAAAATGATTTGGAGTAAAAATTTTGAGTACAGTGCCAAACACAATTCTATTCCGGAATTAAAATTTTGGATAGTTATCAAACCGCTTAAAATGTTTAGAAATTATTCGAACAGAATAAAAAGAATCATTTCTCGATCATAAATTGTTTCCCGAACAAAATAAATTATTCAAACGCACCTTACCCTTATCCCCTCATGCTAAGTTTTGGCACTCCAAGTGTCCCACGTCTCAGTTCAAGTCTAACAAATCTTCATCTACAAGATTTGGATCAATTGGATAGATTTTATTTTCTACTAATTCATTATTCTTATTTTGTTCTTTTCTAATAGATGGTCTTAATTTTTAGTCTCCAGACATTCCTTCTAAAGCAATTTGATTTTGGGAAAAGGACTACCAACATTGATTTTGTTATTAATTACAAAGCCAATGTTTTTTTTTTTTTTCATATTTTAAATTTAATAGGTATATATAGTGACATTAACGATTTCTTTTAGTAGGTAATGAAATTTTTTACTTGTAATTATTTATATTTTAGTATATAATTTATTTTTTTCATCATATTCATGAAAATTGATTGTGTGAGCCCTCTTGGGATTGTATCTCCCAATTTAAGCTTGCAATAAAAAACCACTGGGTTTACCCCAGTGGGAGAGATGGGGGTTCGAATCCCCACCTTCTCGGGGGTTAGGGTGAGGAGACGCATTGGTTTCGGGAGTGGGTTTTGACTCCCACCCGCACCTGAGGGCGGGAAAAGTCAGAGTGAGAGTTAGAATAGGAATAAAATAGGATGACCAAAAAAATAAATAAATAATAAAAAAGCTTTAATAAAAAATAAAAATCAAAAAGAAAGAAAATTGGGTGAGTTGAAACTAGTTGAAAAGTCAACTGGTTTCCATCACAACATGGGCGGTCATTAGTTGACCATCACTCCTTCATTGGATGGAGGACGGTCAGCTAAGCCGCACTCATGAATATATACTGCCCAGTATCTTTTATTTAAGAAAAATGCTTAGTTGACCATCTCCATCAAGTGACAGAGTGACAGGCAATAATAGGACCGCTCATTTTGTGAGGAAACTGGTTGACATTTTCAACCGGTTTCCTCTCACGCAATATTTTTATTTTTATTTTTTATTTTTTTTATAGCTAGCGTAAATGAGAAATAAAATCCTAAGAGAACCCACACAATCAATTTTCATCAATATGATAAAAAATAAATTAGATGCTAAAATATAAATATTACACTAAATTATTTACTAAAAAAAAAAAGGATGAAGAAGAAGTTGCAGAAGGCGTTGGGAAAGGGCTGTGCAAGCCCTCATCGTCGCCTCCCCACCATCACCGGCCCTTGGGCTTACACAGCCCTCACCCAATGCCTTCTGCAACTTTTTTTTTTAAATTAAATGTCATTATTATCACCTACTAAAAAGAAATCGTTAATGTCATTATATAGATCTATTAAATTTAAAAGATGAAAAAACACTTGAGACTAAGATTGATTTTGTAATGTTTTATCCAGCAGAAATACGGTAAAAGTGCCAAAACTTAGCATGGGAGACATTTAGATGTCAAAAGTTATGAAAGGTACATATAAGTGTCACTTATTTTGAAAATTGAGACATTTAAGTGCCAAGTCCAACGAAATCTCTCAGAAATCTCACGTGGTATTTTTTTAATAATATAACTCGCTACATGGCTTTTGCCAGAGAGCCAAGTCGGCAAAGAATAGCCAAAACGACGTCGTTTTTTCTTATTTGAATTTTAATATAAATATTAATTAAATTACATTAAAAACTTTTTTTTTTTTTTTTTAAGTTGTAGAAGGCGTTGGGCGAGGGCTGTGTAAACCCAAGGGCCGACGACAGCAGGGAGGCAACAATGAGGGCTTGCACAACCCTTGCCCAATGCCTTCTGCAACTTCTTCTTCTTCCTCCTTTTTTTTAAAAAAATAATTTAGTAGTAAATTTAATTTAATTAATATTTATATTAAAATTCAAATTCAAGGCAAAACAACGTCATTTTCTAACATCTACCACGTCGCATGCAAAATGACGTCGTTTTTTACTTATGTAGCCACATTATGTCTTGCTGGAAAAACGTCACGTCAGCATTTTGGCATAATTTTCTCATCATTGATACTTAAATGATCCATTTTTGCTCTAATTTGGCACTTTAATGTACATTTCCTAACTTTTGGTATTTATGTGTCCTTCCGTGCCAAGTTTTGGTACTTTAGGCGTCCGCGTCTCGTTTTTAGGCTTAACACATTTTCATCTACAAGATTTGGATCAATTGGGTAAATTTTCTTATGTACTAATTCATTATTCTTATTTTGTTCTTTTCTTTACTTCATTTGTTTTATACGTAATTGATATCGCTGGTCTTAATTTTAAGTTATTGGAGAGTCCTTCTAAAGAAATTTGATTTTGGCAAAAGGACTGAGAAGCCGACAATAATTTTGTTATCAATTACAAAGCCAAATTCTCAAGCATTTTTTCTTCTTTTAAATTTAATAGATCTATATAATGATATGAATCGATTTCTTTTAGTAGGTGATAATATTTTTTTACTTGCAAATATTTATATTTTAGTATCTAATTTATTTTTCATCATATTCATGAAAATTGATTGTGGGCCCTCTTAGGATTTTGTCTCTCAATTTAAGCTTGCGATAAAAAAAAAATTTTGGGTGAGATGAAACCAATAAAAGTCAATTGGTTTCGATTGGTTTCATCACAAAATGAGCAGTCTTTAGTTGACCATCACTCCATCACTTGATGGAGACGGTTAGCTGACCGTCTCCATCCAATGACGAAGGGACCGTTAGCATTAGGACCGCTCAATTTGTGAGGGAACCGGTTGACTTTTACAACCGGTTTCCTCTCACCCAATTTTTCTTTATTTTTTTTATTGCAAGCGTAAAATGAGAAATAAAATCCTAAGAGATCCCACACAATCAATTTTCATGAATATGATAAAAAAAAAGTTGGATACTAAAATATTAAGATTACAAGTAAAAAATATTATCACCTACTAAAAAGAAATCGTTAGTGTCATTATATAGATCTATTAAATTTAAAAGATGAAAAAACACTTAAGACTAAGATTGATTTTGTAATGTTTTAGGCCAGGAGAAATACGGTGGAAGCGCAAAACTTGGGATTGTGGCACTTGGGACGGTGGCACTTAAGTGCCAAAAGTTAGGAAATGTACACATAAGTGTCACTCTTGTTGAAAATTGAGACATTTGCGTGCCAAGTCCGGCGAAGGCTCCTGGAAATCCTACATGAATTTTTTTTTAAATAATATAACTCGTTTATGTGACTCGCCGAAGAGCCGAGTTGGCATAGAAGAGCCAAAATGACATCATTATGTCTCTAATTTGAATTTTAATATAAATATTAATGAAATTATATTTAAAACTTAAAAAAAAAAAAAAAATTGCAGAAGGTGTTGGGCAAGGGCTGTGAAAGCTCAAGGGCTGGCAATGGTGGGAAGCGGCGGTGAGGACTTGCACTACCCTCACCCAACGCCTTCTGCAACCTCCTCTTCTTCTTCCTTTTTTAAAAATAATTTAGTTGTAAATTTAATTTAATTAATATTTATATTAAAATTCAAATCCGAGGCAAAACAACATCGTCTTTGGCTTATCTAGATATATTAGCATGCAAAATGATGTCTTTTTCGACTTATGTAGCCACATCATGTCTCACCGAAAAACGCCATATCAGCATTTTGGTTGGATTTTCTCACCGTTGATACTTAACTAATCGATTTTACTTCGATTTTGGTACTTAAATATACATTTCCTAACGTTTAGCACTCCAGATGTCCACGTCTTGTTTAAGGCCTAACACATCTTCATCTATGAGATTTGGATCAATGGGGTAATTTTTCTTCTCTACTAATTCATTATTCTTATTTTGTTCTTTTATTTACTTCATTTGTTTTATGCGTAATCGATATCATTGGTCTTAATTTTAGGTCATCGGAGAGTCCTTCTAAAGCAATTTGATTTTGGTGAAAGGACTGAAAAGCCAATAATGATTTTGTTATTTATTACAAAGCCAACGTCGCGGCTCCAATCATCGAGGGATGGGGTTGATCACGAGATCATCATTCTTTAAGCATGTCACGTTTTGATAGATATCCGTGAAAAAATAATTAGGTGCTTAGGTCTTATTTAAGTGTTTTAAAAATCAAAGTGATGACTGATGGGGCTGTTTTCTTTTTGTTTAGTGTTTTGGGAATCCTTTGTGGAGAGTTTGTCAACAAATTGAACTCTCTAAGATCAATTGGTTAGGTTGAGTTAAGTTTCAATCCTACAGAACAAAAATTAAGAGTTCATGCCTTCTTGTCGACTAATGGTTCCAGGAATCATAAGTACCCTTATGCAGAAGAAACTAAAGTATAAGAAAAGGGAACAAAATGAAAAGATTGAAATTTGGAATTTTGTTTGGGATGTTTCAGTGAGCATTTGTCGGGACCCAAAATGACGGGGGCAACACAAGCATACAATTTCACGTCTCTCCCACATTGCTATTGATATGTTATGCAAGAAAGCGATTTCAAATGGTACGCGTGATCCAGTGCCCCCACATCAACTTTAACTTTATAAAATGTTTATGAGATTTGTCATTTGCTCTTTTAATGCGACAATTACTCGTATTGTAAGGTCAATGATATAGGTAAGTCACTACGCGACAATAGAATGGCCAGCCTAAAAGAAACCCAAGGTTGCACGCTTGATTTATATTTATCACATGATTTTTCTCGTAATGAATTGACACGTACCACGGCAAGAAACGTAACTACGATATCGACATTTACGTACCTTGCCATCGATGGTGCTGAGTCACCTCATCCATGGTGCTCCTGAATGTCACCAGTTGCAAAGGACAAACTTAGCATCTAACTCTCCGTCCGATTTCGCGGATCTTTTGGATTGGTTAACACGCCATCTTCGCAATCTTGTTACCCTTTTTTTACCGTGGACATTAGATGGTATTCAAATAAGTCCAGGTGCTATTCAGAGTAATCATCTATCCATCTATCTTATCATCTGAAAATTATCTCTATATGCAAATAATTTCCCTGGTTAGATAAACTTAAGCAGTGAAGATATATGTTATCACGCTCATATTATCTTCCGAATCAAGTTTTGAGCAATTTGGAGTCTTGTAGAGGAAGTTATGCTCAAAGTACAAAAACTGCAACAGGGGAATCTGGTATTGAGTCCTTTAGTTTTTATATGTTCTTTTTGGGTCCAACGCAATGTATTTTATTTCTATAGTCAAACTATTATTTATGTTTTGTGTGCAGAGCATTTAGCCTTGTCTTGGGAAATAAAAGGTCAGAAGTCCTGGGATTTGTTTATAGTTGGAGGTTGCTCCAAGTTGCGTCTATATAAATCTCTCTAAGGTTTGGAGTTGAGCACTTGAATTAGAGTATCGCCGAAAAACGCCGTATCTCTTTGATGGATTCAATTGAATGGTGAGTTATATGTACCATATCTTAAGGTGGATATCCTTAAGTGGTGAACATTTATCAAATCGCCGACCCTTCGCCAACCCTTTTGGGGTCGATATTATGCAGAAGAAATTAAAGTACAAAAAGAAGGCAACAAAATGAAAAGATTGAAATTTGGAATTCTGTTTGGGATGTTTCAGTAGGCATTTGTCGGGACCCAAAATGGCAGGGGCAACACAAGGGTACAATTTCTCCTCGCTCCCGCATTGCTATTGATATATTATGCAAGAAAGCAATTTCGAATGGGACGCGTGGTCAAGTGCCCTCACATCAACTTCAACTTTATAAAATGGTCATGAGATTTGTCATTTGCTCTTTTAATGCAACAATTACCCGTATTGTAAGGCCAATGATATAGGTAAGTGTTGCGACCTAAATTTCGGGTTCACCATCTAGAGTTTAGACTAATGGACTACTAAGTCTTTAAACTTAGCTCAAGCCCTCTCAAGCCCATACCAATTCGCGATTGTTCAAGTTTTTTAACATTTAAATGGATTTTATCTAGGAGTCGCCACTAATCAGTTTACGGTAAGTCGATTAGACACCTAAGTAAAATAATAGGAGAATTATTTTACTCTTACAGACCAGAGACTATGGGTACGGGGACTTGGTTACACTAGATTTTCTCTAATGCCCTTTCGATACCATTCTTTTTATTTTTTATTTTTAAATGTTTTTTGCAAGCAGCTAAGATTTATTTTAACCTAAATTACTATCATGCAAATATGATGACCACACAAATGCTCATCCACAATTAAACATTCAAAAAAAATAGTAAATAAATAAATAAATAAATTGCATCACACAAAGCAAGCAATTATTTTTTGGGTTTTCTTGAAATTAGAATTTTTATAAAACATGCATTTTAGCTACATGACCTAAATTTTACTAATAAACAAATTCTAATTAAATGATCCTATTATGCAAACTAGTTAACATGCACCTAGTATTTTTGTATTTTTTTTATTGAAATTCGGAATTAATAAAAACCCTAATTAAACTATCTAAAAAAGAATAATTTTCTAATTTATTTTAGGGATTAATTTGACTTAAACCCTATCCTATCTTAGAAAACTATTTTTTAGAAAAATGAGATTTAAAATGTGCGAACATTATCTAAAACCCTATTTTAAAAAAGTTATTTAGGTCCAACCCTAACTTATTTCTAAAAATGCAATCCTAAAAATGTAATCCTAAAAAAATTTCTAATTTACTAAACCTACATGTCCGATTTACTAAACCTATACGCTCATGCAAAATTTTGATTTTTTTAAAAGATAATTAATTATTAAATAAATATTAAATCTAAACTATCAACAAAATAAAGGATTAAAATAATCGAAAAAATAACCTGTTGTCTCACAGGTCAAATTAACGATTATCCTAACCCTAATTATCACGACAAAGAGTTCAAAATAATTAAAAATCTAATCAAGTCTTACGGATCAAATTAATAATTACAATGATTTAACAATTAAAATTCTACCAAAAGCCCAAAAATTAATATAATTAAAAAAAATGATCCGATGTCTCTCGATCAAATTAATAATTACAATAATTCCAGACAAAATCATTACGGATAATGCCTACAAAATGCACAAATATTAACATCGACAAACCATATTCTAACTTAAACAATAATAACAAAATTTAAAATGAATAAATAAATGATAATAAAATAAAAAATGAAAAATAAACTACCTAGGGGAAATTTCAAAAAGAGGAACGGCGGCGGTGGGCGCGCCGGGCGAGGATGGCCTGGGGCTGGCGTCAGGGCTTCGGTGAGAGTTAGGCGGCGACGAGGTTATTGGCGACGCTGAGGGCAGGGGCGGTGACGGCGTTGCAGGGGTTTGGCGCGGCGACTAGCGGGCGTCAGGTTAAGGCGAATCGGCAAGCGTCAGGTGGAGGTTTGCTGTAGGCGCAGGCTACCGGGCGAGTGGGTGGTGTCGAGTGCAACGGGTTGCGTCGGGCGGAGGGTGGCTGCGGAGGAGGTCGTCGGACGCCGAAGCTACTATGGTGGCGGTGACGATGGGCAAATAGCGAGCCACCGGGTTGCTAGGCACGAGTTGCGAGGGGGCAGCAACGGCATCACCGGGGTAGAAAGGGCTGCGGTCTGACTTGGGCTGCTGATGCTGTCACTTGGAGGTCGGTAAGCGGAACGGGGCGAGGGCGCTGCAGGCGTCGCGGGGCTGGCGGCTGTTGGCGTCGCAGGGGAGGTCAAGCGGGGGGTGATGGAGGCGCGGTGGCCGGCGCAAGGCGATGTGGGCGTGGTCAGCAGCAGCAATCACCGGCGGGGTCCTCACGAGGAAGATGAAATAGTGCTTCATCTTCTTTCCTTTTTCTTTTTTTCTATATTTTTTTCTGCTGCTGCACGTCCCCTCACGCGACCCCTCCTGCTGAACCATTGCTTCTGCTCGCTTTTTTAAAAAAGAAAAGCTTTTTTCTTTTTCTTTTGTGTTGTGCTTTTCTTTTTCTTTTTTTCACGATTTTTTCTCTCCAATTTTTCAAAAATCCCCCCCCCCTGGTCACGAAAATTGTGACTCCTTTTATAGTGATTTCCAAATGGCCGATTTTTATAGCAACTTTCGAATTTCCATCTTCTATTGCATTAAATCAGAGCTCGCAAATCGGAGCGTGATTTCGCAATCGCCGATTTTGCTCGATTTCTTCCATTTTGTAAAAATTCTTGCCATTTATTCACCTGATTTTTAAATTGCTTCTGCATTTATCAAAATCTGAATATTCATCAGAATTTCAAACTTCCATGCATAATTAATCAAATCAATTCCCCCCTTTTTCCATTTTTCATTTTATTTGTTTTGATGCATTTTTTTTAGGGGTTAAAATTAATCCTTCATTTTTATGCAAAAAATCAATGACTGGGTCGCCAAAATTTAGGTGTCAACAGTAAGTCACCTCACAAGATTAAAATGGCCGGCCTAAAAGAAACCTAAGGTCGCACGCTTGATTGGTACACTCATATTTGAGCTTTTAGAGTTATTGACAAGATTATTGACTCTTTCTGAAACTTTTGATACAGATATGAATGACTCGCCTTTAATTGGGTTGAACATGTGAAAACTCGAAATGTACATACGTGATGCCAGAAAGACAAAATCAAAAAGAAAGAATTATGAGTGTCATGGTCTTATATTTTGAATGATCAATTAACCGTGCCTAAAGTATAAACATTTCTTAATAACAAAAATATATATAAGTACTCATCCATATGCATAGGCATGCATTTTTCGCAAATCCATTAGTTAACTACTGATAATGTGCAACAGACCAGACAGTAATATATTATCCATGAACCTTACATCCTTTTCTGAATCATCATACCACAATTATGTTTATCATATGATTTTTCTCGTGATGAATCGACATGTACCACGGCAAGAAATGCAACTGTGATATCGACGTTTACGTGCTTTATTATCAAGTCCTGAGATGGTGCCGAGTCACCTCATCCATAATGCTCCCGAACGTCACCAATGCCTCCGCATTGAAGAAGCTCGTGAGCATCTCCTTGCAAGCCCTCCCTTCGTTGCCGGCTTTGTTTATGAGCCTCGTCCCGATGAGCCTCCGAACCGAGCTTGGCTGTGAGAGCCTCGAGTTCTTCTGGGCCAACCGGGGCGGGAACCAGAGCAAATTCATCCGAGAGCGGATCAACGGGTACGGCTCCCCATATTCAAGAACTCGCTACTGGGCAAGCAGATGGTGATTCTGTGTAGGATGGCAAGTAACAAGTTCTTGTTCTCAAAGGAGGGCAAGAAGGCGGTGCTGCGGTGGCCAAGCTTGGTCCGGAACTTATTGGGACAGGTCTCAAAACCAAAGTCGGTGACGAAGGGAGGTCCTATGTGATGCACTGCCATGTAGCGATTTCCAGCGAAAATTAATTATAAAAATTAATCGGAATTTTGTGTAAAGATTTAAGACTAAATTAATAAAATTGAAAAATTTAGAATTAAATTGCTAATGATTGTAATGCAAAAGATACAAGTCTTCCATGCTTTGACTTTGCCACTATAGTTGGTCACTATCCCCCCCCACCCCAAAAAAAAAAAAATTCCGCAAGGTGGCTTCACTTTCATCTAATAAACTCTCAATGTCCGTCCCTGAGCAAGAGTCTCCCGCCCCCTAGATTTGGGTGCTCCTTATAGATATTTGATCCGTGTTCTTTCAATATTTTGATGTTGGTGTCTTTGAACAACGATGGTGATGAGGACATTGAACTTAGACACGCACTACAAGTCATTACAAATGGAGTGGGAGATCTTGATCTGTGTGATAAAGCTAGTAAGAATAACTAGAGGGGGTGAAGAGGTGTTTAAAACAAATTTTCACAACCAATTTCAAAATAAGGTAAGTAAGGTCTGAATAAGAGATAGAAACAGTTTTATGAAACACCAGGCTTCTAATAGAATTTCAAAATGTGATGTTCAACAGAACAAACTTGCACAATAACCTGTAGTAATGTAATAAACTTAAGTAAAGGAGTTAAGGAAAGAGAAGATTGTATACGAAATTTATAGTGGTTCGGCTTTAGTTTAAGCCTACATCCACTCTCCCACACTAATAGCCTTCTGGCTAGAATTCACTATAATGTCAATAGAGAAGTATAATCTATGAGTGCAAACACTCAATGGAAGATCCCTCTTAGGCTGCGCATGACAAAATTTCTGAAACGGAAATTGATTTCTGGCAAGAAATCAATTTATCAATTTCTATTCCCCGGACAAGTTTCGAGCAAAGAAACCCATTTGATAACGACTCAAAATTTCTATTTCTCGAAAACAAAATCCGTTTGATAACAGAATAAAATTTATATTTCTAGGAATAGAAATTGATTAGATAACAACATAGGAAATCCTCAAATACAAAATAATAGTCGAAATAATACTAAAACAACATAGGAAATCCTCAAATACAAAATAATAGTCGAATAATACTAATACATTACAAAAGTTGAAAATACAATTTCATGGAATTTCCGGCATATTATTATCCCTTGCCATTTTATTGCCAATGGTTTTCCTAAGCGTTTTTATTTGATTTCCCTCCTCGGTCAATGTATCGTTTGCAAGCTCATCCTTCGTAGGTTCAGACAAGTACTGCGGAAGCATGAATATGGGTGCCATCGATGGCGCCTATACAGCCTTGTCATTTTATCAAAGACTAGTATTATACAAGATTATCAACAAAATAAAATTGATGGTGTAAAGGAATATATGAGAATTCTACCTCGAAGTAACGTTTATGGTTAGGAACCAATCAGGAGAAGGTCGGTTTATTTTGATTCTCGAATTAAATTAGTCTAGTTGCCAATCCCTAATTTCTTTATTGTTGCTCAATGAACCTTTAATGGCCCTTGCATAGCAAAGAGAGAGATTCTCTTGAATCTCTTGCCTTCGAATTAAAATTCAAGATTGTACAACAATTTAATTATTTTGATTTTACAAGAATTTTGAATCCGTAAAGAAACAAGGTTAAATTTCTAGGCATGTTTTTTATTCATCTATTACGTAAGAACTTTTTCTTCAACTGGCCATGTGCGTGCCCTTTCTAGGAGGAAAGAGCTCCATTGTTTTTAAGTAAGCATTTAAGAACTTTGGTCGTTTTTGAAAATTGGGAACCCATTCTATTGCTTTTTATCCTAAAGAGGAAGTTATAAAAAAAAAATTTAAAAAAAAAAAAAAAAAAAAAACAAGATCAAAATAAGAAAAAGAAAATTAGCAATAATTTGTGAAGTTGTGGTTATGAGTGAATTAAGTTAGCAAGAAAGCACAAGGTTCTTTTATATGGTTTGATTTCAACTTCTGATTTCTATTTCAGAAACTGAGAAGTTAAAAATTTTAGCTTCTGATTTCTTCGATTTCTCTATTTCTGAAATAGAAATCTGTTTCAGAAATAGAGAAATCAAATTGCGTTACCAAAAAGATTTCTGTTCCAAACCTGTTCCGGGGAACAGAGAAATAGAGAAATCGAGAAATAGAAATTTTGTCATGCGCACCCTTACTCACTGAGATACTCTTTTTGTGATTTTCTCTTTTGAACACAACTTGTAAGACGCTCCGAAGAAAACAAGTAGACAAGAGACGCTTCAAACTTTGGAATTCTAATTTTTAGATCCCACACTTATCAAATCGACTAAATGACCTCCTTAAATACTCCTCCAAGCCTCACTAGCCGTTGACAATTTCCGGAGGAATTTCTTCCAATCAAATCGTTGGACTAAATCAATTAAAGTGATCTTGTAGCCATTTGAAGATAGAGATAGAAAATCCTTTAATTCTGGTCGCTCATACAATTATAATTTTGGTTTCTATAAGTAGATGCTTCCCAAAAAGGAACTTGTCTTCAAAATTGATTTCATCCTTTATAAAGGGTAAGTGAAATTCCTTCCAGAGAACTAGATGTTGTAGAATAAATTCCTAATAAGTCTGAATTTGATTTCTTTTTCGTTCTTGACTCGATCTCAATTTGGATTTTGTCAGAGTAGAAGGTTCTTTTGAAAATGAATAGACTTTGGCAAAAGTCTTCGGTATCGCCTCATGTTGGGATCGGCTGATCCCCAAAAACCGGATTCGGCACTTAAACCGAACCCCTAAATCATATGCGGAAGATAAGCCCGGGATTGTCACGTATCACCGATCAAAAGCACACCACGGATTCGAGCGTACCTTGTTGGCCACAGATTAGACACCGACGCCGTAAAGAGGAAGAGGAATCAGTCCAGTTCGATCCGATGTCGAAGAATTGCCGTTGAATGGAAGATGGCGTCGCTTCTTAGATTTTCTTGGAGAGAGAGAATACTTGAAGAGAAGAAGAACGTAGGTTCATTATACGAAGAGGTGCGTTCTTTCTCTCTCTCATCCCTTTTATAGGTTCCCATTTCCACGGGCCTAATTCCCGTGGGCCGGGCCTTTAGGCCCATCGTGGCCGGGCCAACTTAGGCCCATGATTAAATCCATCATCTCCCACTCGCACATGGTGGGTCAAAACCAACATGGGCGGATAGGCCCAACTGAGGCCCATCAACTGAAAATCCTCTTTTCCTCTTTCAACATTCATACCGGTGAATAATCCGTGCGACCAGCATACTTTGAGAGCTCGTTGCTATACATCTGTTAGGAATATATAGCAGCTCATATTGGGCATCATTTTCCGAGTAAATTTAGTATGCAGTACCCTAGATCGATCGATCACATTTATATCTCTCTTTAATCTCATGTCAACAATGATATATTTATTGTATTCACAATTATGATTATCCCTAAGACAGTCATAATTGGTCGACCAGTGAATACAAAACCACAATGTGATTCTCCAAATCCGATCTTCCTCTTTCCTTCAAACTCTCAATTTCAGTTCAACTTGCTTTTCTAGAAATGTCCCATCGATCGAATCAACTCATGACCATTGGCAACATTCTAAGATAGCAAACACTAAATAGAAATCTCGAGAATAAGTAAGAGTCATGAGGGCACTAAAATTGAGGAACTCTATTCCTCAAGAGTCTCACACGTCATAAAAGTTGAGATCAAACTTTTGCTACTCTTATAGGTCGTCTCATGCATACGTAGTATGAAATACGTATTACGGTATTAACTCCTTTCCCATGGAGCGTATGTCTACATATTTCAATACCGTACAAATGATAGTTCAGACATACCCAATGTCTAACTTGAGTTCACGTATTTACTCATTCACAAAATTCATCAGAACTCACATCTGGCATCTTAGACAGATAAAGTAAAATGTGTGGGGTATTTTACTTTCGGACATCATAAGTACTATGTCCTCATCTTAACACTCAGTTAAGGCGACATATGTATTTTAAGCTTGAGCTCTCGATTATCACCTAGATAATAAGCTTAAAAACCGTCTCATCTCTATTTATCACATAGTAAATAGAGGCGATTACCCGTGTGAGAGGGCTAATCTCTTATCTGTCCGACATACTTTCTCAACATAATATAATGCACTAAGCATTAAGATGCATAAAGATCAAACAAAAGATTCATAGGCATTAATAATGAAACAATACTAGTTCATACATGTGAACAACTCAGGGAAATCACAATCCAGTACATCAGACTCTACGCAATCCTAGAGATTTTACATGACCACAAAACACATCTCTAGGTATTGGCTTTGTCATAGGATCTGCTACCATTCTATGCGTAGATATGTACTGCAAGTTCACATCCTTTTGAGCAACCATATCTTTTACAAAGTTATACTTGGTATCTATATGTTTGGTCTTGCCATGATATTTTGGATCTTTAGTGTACGCTTCAAAACTTGGCTATCACAATTAACTAATAATGGATTTGCAGCTTTCTCAATAACACCTAAATGATCCAAAAAATCTCTTAAGCCAAACTCCTTCTTGTATTACTGCTGATAATGCCACGAACTCATTTTCCATCATGGACAAGGCTACACACGTTTACTTCTTACGGCTCCAACATATGGTGCCATTATTCAATAAGAAAGCAAACCTAGAGGTAGATTTCCTTTCGACTAAATCTCCTCCCTTATCAATTTCAGAATAGCCTTCGAGTCGCAGATCCTTTCTTTAATGACTCAAATATAATCAGCCAGTTCCCTATAGATACCTCAGTATTTTCTTAATGGCTTTCCAATGTGCTTGACCTGGATTGGATTGGTATCTAATCACCATTCCAACTACAAAACATATGCCAGGTCTTGTACACATCATAGCGTACATCAAGCTTTCAACAGCACTAGCATTAGGAACATGTTTCATTTGCTCCTTCTCTTGTGGAGTCTTCGGACACAGTCTATGGCTCAATCCTTCACCTTTTGCAATAGGAGTGTCTATGGGTTTTCAATCTTGCATACTCGCCCATATCCTTCATCTCAAAGTTGGAAGACAACCAGCTCTTGACAAAAGTATGAACAAACTCCATATTGCTTCCTAAAATCGCATATCATCAACGTATAATGATATGATCACAAATTGATCCTTGGATCTTTTGATATATACACAATGATCCTCATCAATCATTGTAAAATCATATGCTACTATAGCATTATGAAAACGTATATATCATTGTCTCGATGACTGCTTAAGGCCGTATATCGATCTCAAAAAAAACGACATACCTTTTCTTCTTGGCCTTTCACTATGAAACCAGCAGGTTGTTCCATGTATATTTCTTCCTCTAATTCTCCATTGAGGAAAGCAGTCTTTACATCCATCTGATGTAACTCAAGATCCATACTAGATACTATTGCCAGAATAATGCGAATCGAGGTAAATCTTACTACAGGAGAAAACGTATCTTCATAATCAATTCATTCCTGTTGATTATACCCCTTCGCCACAAGGCGAGCCTTATGCTTTTCTATCGAGCCATCAGCCTTTCGTTTTATTTTGAGAACCCACTTGTTCCCAATAGCTCTGCGTCCTTTTGGAAGATCAACCAGTTCCCAGACTTGGTTTGATTTCATTGACTCCATTTCCTCTTCCATTGCATGAATCCATTTTTCCTTACTAGGGCAATTCAAAGCCTCATTAATATTTCTAGGCTCATCCTCATCTTGTGGAGCAACCATAAAAGTTTCCCCTTCAATGTCAAAACGTCGACGGGGAATACTTTGGCGACTTGTTCGCCTTATGGGAATTTGTGCATTTTGCACATCATTTCCCATTATGCTCCCACTTGATTAGATAATGATAATGTCGTCTCATTATGTGGTTGCAATTGATCACTTCTCATATTACTCCCACTTGGACGAACTCCACTAAGATCATTATCTTGATCCGAGGTTTCAAATAGGGTGTTGTCTTCCCCTATTTCGCCCTTCTTAGGAAATTCATCCTCTAAGAATGTGACATCCCGTGATTTAAATTCAGTTATACTCCCACTTTCCTGCTCACCTATGAACACATACCCTTTTGAGTGTTCCGAGTATCTTATGAAAATACTCTTCTTTCCTCTGGGACCTAATTTCCCAAACTTGTGAGAGGACTCATGTGTATAGGCAGCACAACCCCATGGCTTAAGAAAACTTAAGTCCGGTTTTCTACCTGTCCATAACTCATATGGAGTGGAAGTAACTGATTTGGAAGGCACACGGTTAAGTATATAGGCAGCGCTTAACAACGCATCACTCCAAAAGGTGATAGGTAAGTTAGCATGCGCCATCATGGACCTAACCATTTCCGGGAGGGTTCTTTTTCTTCTCTCCGCAACACCATTTTGTTGAGGAATATATGGAATAGATAACTGTCTTTCTATTCCTTTTTCATCACATAATTTTCTGAACTCATCAGACAAATATTCTCGACCTCGATCGGATCTCAATACTTTTATTTTCTTGTCTAATTGATTCTTTACCAGGTTCATGAACCTTTTGAAACAACTTATTGCTTCAGGTATATGAGAAATCAAATAGACATATCCGAATCGAGTATAGTCATCTATGAAAGTGATGAAATAAATAGCCCCATGCCTTCCTCTCACATTCATTGGACCACGTACATCGAATGAATTAAATGCAGAGGAAATCAGCTCTTTTACCCTTTCCAAATGGTTTCCTTGTCGTTTTCCCTTCTAGGCAATGCTTACAGATGGGCAAATCGACTTTTTCAATATTGCCCAACAAGCCCTCTTTGGCTAGTCTATTCATTCGCTGTTGGCCAATATGACCAAGTCTAGCATGCCACACATTCACATCATTATCATATGAATTAGGAGATGTGAGAAGGGAATAACAAACATTTGTATTAACATAATCAATATCTAATACAATGAAACCATCCAGAAAATAACCATGACCATAGTAGTTTGTATCCAAATACAAATCTACACCTCTATTATGGAAGTTTACATTAAAACCAAACTTAACCAACACTAAAACAGACACTAAATTTCGACGAATCTCCTGGAGCATACAACACATCATGAAGGAATAATGTGCGTCCACCACGCATATTTAGTTGGCAGGTGCCAATTCCTTTCACTTCAGCTCTGGAGTTGTTTTCCACATAGATCCACTTAGTTCTAGTCGGAACTCGTCGAAATTCCACGAAGGATCCTCTATCCTTCGCTACATGGTCTGTCGCTCTTGAATCCACAGTCCACAGAAGATTAGATTCAGTCAAGAATACAGAACTTGACACATATGCAAAGTTCCCAATTGTACAAAGGGTGTGTACCTTCTTTGGCTCGCGACAATCGCGAGCATAGTGACCCTTCGGTCACAGGTTGTAACATTTCACCCTTGAGATATTCTTCACATGAGGACGTTTTCCTCTCTTTTGTTGGTTAATTCTTGGTTTCTTGCAAGGAGGACTTGATCCCTTGCATTTCCACATATTGAATGAATCAATGCGCTTGCGCTTAGAGCTTGAAGCCCCTTCTGAGCTTAAAGCAACACGTAAAAAATCCGTTTCTCGCTCTAATGCCTTGAGGCGATGATAAGCTATCTCAAGGTGGCGCACAAGATCCTCAAGATTTTCCATAACATGGTCAAGAGCATTAAGTGCCTTTTGCTTTTCCAAAGTACACATTGAATTTTCATTTGCCAAATTTCATAGTTGTCAACATTGAGCTTTTCACCTTTGCTCGCCGGCAACTATGCTTTTTGTGGTGAAGCCATTGATCTCGAACACATCGACATATATGCACGAGTTATTAATGCCTATCATTTATGCATCTCTTTTTGCACGGACCCATCATATTAATTAATGATTTTAAGTAAGGTTTCAGAATCAAAAGGTCACTATGTTTCCAATCATCCTCCAAAATCCTAACTTAAAACTATCATTAATATGATTGTCTTATACAAAATCAATTTTATGAAGCTACAAAAACTTCTCTAACTACCCACACTAACTACCCACAAAGAACAAAGAATCACGTAAAAGCAATAGATAATAGACATACAATATTATAATAATGCTTTCACACAATATTGCTAACATATATGTTGCTACAACAACAACAATCAGGTAGTTAACATTACATAAGATGCCCACAAAGCACACTTAAACAAAATAAACATCCAATACATCTAACACCAAGCCAGCACACGAACTGGGAAAGATCCTCTTTTGTTCAAATTATGGATCTTTTCTTTTGTCACAATGCAGTAATATTCTTTTATAAAATCCATCACAATTTTCTTATATGAAGCAGCTCTGTTGACATCCCATATGCGATTCAACACATCTTGCCATTCGGGTGGAAGAGTGTTAATGAAAATCGCACCATCTCTCGACTGTGACATGGGATGACCATTCCATATGACCTTGTATATCTTCCCGTTGACTTCAAAAACATGATCAATTAAGTCACCATCCTCCCAAAGAATAATCGGGCCAACTCGCCTATCAACTTAGAAAAGCTTTCGCTTTTTGTTTACTCCAGGTAATCACGTGAATAGGTGTGCGTAATCGAAGGGGAGGCATTGTTCTTGCAACAAATGCAGAACAAATAAGGGATTACATATAATCCACATTGACTCAATTGGGAAAAAAGAAACAAATTCCTTTTTTTTTTTTTTTCCGGGTCAACGGTCAACGGCCGGTCAACGGTCAACGGTCAAGTCAACGGTCAACGGTCGGTCAACGGTCAACGTCGGTCAACAGTCAACGGTCGCGGTCGGTCAACGGTCAACGGTCGCGGTCAACGGACCGCCGGTCAGACGGTCGGACCGGTCTCCGGTTGGGCCGGTCGGACGAACCGACCGCACGCGTGCTGTGCGTGCTTGGGATGACGTCCACGATGACGTCATCCGGCACGTGCGTGGCACGCGCTGCCCGGCCGAACGACGCGCCCGTTTCGCGCACGCGTGCATCGCACGCGCGCGGGGCCGGGTCCGGCGCGCCCGTTCCTTCAGCGCGCGCACGCGCCGGCCGAAACGGTGCGTTCGACGCACCGTTTCGCCACCGGCGTGCGTTGCACGTGCAAGGCGAAACGGTGCGTTTCGCACGGGGAGCCGAGTCGGCGCGTGCAACGCACGCACCGATGACCCTGCGCGTTCCGGCCGCGCGTGGCGGCGCTTCCGGCGGTCTCTGGGCGGTGCGCGACACGTCGCGGGACTCTTCTCGACGTCGCCTTCCTCCCCCCCTGTGCCTTCAGATTTTGATTTCGACTTACGAAAAATCGAAAAATGGGCGACAACGCCGGGTGTTGGGATTTCTCGCCCGATCCGTACGGCCAAGTGCTTTTTGCGATAAAACAATCATAAAACATGAAACAAGTCGGGAAAACGCGAACACGGGCTCTGATACCAATGTTGGGATCGGCTGATCCCCAAAAACCGGATTCGGCACTTAAACCGAACCCCTAAATCATATGCGGAAGATAAGCCCGGGATTGTCACGTATCACCGATCAAAAGCACACCACGGATTCGAGCGTACCTTGTTGGCCACAGATTAGACACCGACGCCGTAAAGAGGAAGAGGAATCAGTCCAGTTCGATCCGATGTCGAAGAATCGCCGTTGAATGGAAGATGGCGTCGCTTCTTAGATTTTCTTGGAGAGAGAGAATACTTGAAGAGAAGAAGAACGTACGTTCATTATACGAAGAGGTGCGTTCTTTCTCTCTCTCATCCCTTTTATAGGTTCCCATTTCCACGGGCCTAATTCCCGTGGGCCGAGCCTTTAGGCCCATCGTGGCCGGGCCAACTTAGGCCCATGATTAAATCCATCACCTCAGAAACAATTTTAAATGCATTATGTTCTTCAAAATAAGAGCAAAAGCCAGATTGTTTTGTCAACTTCAAAACTTGGTAAGAGTTTTCTCAACAGTGTGCTCATCACTAAATTTGATGATCGGCCGCCCGATCATTTACGGTGTTAGATCTATTCTTTGGGGATGATAATATACTTCTAGCTCTAGATTGTGCTTTGTTGTTTGCTTTCTACGTTTTGCTTTGTTCTATAATTATTTAGGTTTTGCTAGGCTTGAAAACCTTTTGTGTACCCCCAAGCATTATTATGATATATGAATGGTATCTTTTTTTTTTTTTTAAAGGGTTGATCAAATAGTTTTGATTCGTGTGCTTTTCCACGAATCTCGCAAGTCCCTTTCATCAGATTCAGTTATCTTGGATTTTTTTTAGTGGGAGAAGATGGCCTACCTTGATAAACTTAATTAATCTAACCTGTCTTGAGAACTTCTAGGAGAAATCATACCAAGTAATTAGCAAGCATGAAATCTCTAGCATCAAAGCTTGTCCATGTCATTTCCTTCTAAAATTGGGGTTTCCAAGGAGCCAATGAGTGTGAGCCTTCATCTTTTATATAATTTCTCTAGGAGCCATCTCATGAATTATACGTCTATAAGTATCTCGAGAATCACTTATCTTTTATGTGAATGATATGACTCTGATATGATCAATGAAATTGATGTTATCGATGCATGAAAGTTGGCTCGAGCACGGCCTAAAATCGCGTAATAAGACAAGAACTCTTCTAGAAGAAGGTGATTAAGACATCGATGAATTGTGTTCATATGTAATTTTCTCAAGAGCCCCTTGTATATATGTTAATGATATTGTATCCAACTAATTGATGAAATAGATGTTATCAATGTGTGACAGTTAAGCTCAAGTACGCCCTAAAGCCCATAAGAAGATGAGATCTCTTTCTTGGAGAGAGCAATTGAAGGTGTCACGACCTCGACTCCATCTTCAGGGTCTCGAGCAGTAAGGGTTATTTTCGCGACGTTTCAGGTGTGTCACCGTCCCATTTCTTTTTATCTTTTCATTTAGCACATACGGAAGCATACATACAACACTCGAACAACAACAAGCAGCCAGGAAAATAACCATTTACAAATATACAATTACATCAGTTACATTTACAGGCCCCATTATCACGGGTCATTATATTTACAACCACTACATTTTCTACGCTCCAAAGATTGGGTAAACCTTAGCTCCTCTAGCAAGACGGCAACTCCAGCACTAGTGGAAGACCTCAATGCCTACAATTCTAAAAAAAAAAAACAAGGTGAGTCGTGGACTCAATAAGTAAAACCCACTAATTTCCGGGCAGGATGATGCCTCGCCTATCAACAAGCATATAACTCATCCAAAAATATTAGTCGATGACAGATCAATAGCAAAATAAAAGCTTTGTCTTGGATGAAACATGAGAAATCCTCAATTAACGGTATGCAAGCATAAACCAATATTCACCCACAACATGAGGAACTCACGCCTCACTCAATATTGGACAAGCATAAACAAGATCCATTCCATAGTATGAGGAACTCACGTTTCACTCAATAATATGCAAGTATAACCAAAATCCATTTCATAATGTGAAGAACTCATGCACACGAGATTCATTTATTAACAGCCGAAATCCATCGACTCTTCTAGAATCCACTAGGCATCCAAAATCCATCAGGCAACGTCCCCTAATCCAAGAGTGACGGCTAGAATTATTACAACATCCTGTCCTTCTAACGAGGCATCCCGTTGGCGTTAGGGCATCCCGTTGGTATGGGGGCATCGTCGCCGAATCTATCGGTTGACAGCATAAATTAGTCCATCGTGTGTCCATGCATCAAGCATCACAATCCAATTCTTATCTTTGATTTTAGTTCAAGGGCCCGAAGGCATGCCATGTATAAGTGTGTGAAATAACTTACCAAAACTGAGACGTTAAGCATGCCAAGCACGAATCAAGGATCGCAACTTGATTCGACACGTTTGAGCACCGATCTAGTACCCAACTTGGCTCGAGAATGATATACCTTGATATCATACCGAGACCATAATAGGACCGGCCTATCGTGACATGTTCACCAACCTAGTACTAGACTTGGCTCGAGAGCGATACACCTCAATATTGCACCGAGACCATGAAAGGACTAGCCTGTTGCGATATGTTCACCAACCTAGTACCAAACTTGGCTTGGGAACGATATGCCTCGATATCGCACCAAGACTAAGAGAGGACTGATCCGTCGTGATCCCATGTACATCAAGAACAACGAAACCCCTTTTCGAAGCTCAAGACGTGAACTAGTGCATGCACTTGCGAAATATTTTAAAATAATTTTGTAAGGAAATGACAAACTTTCACAAAAAAATAAGTATACAAATCGGACTTCTTTCAAAGCAATTCAAGCCAATCACGAGCCAAGCTCAACAAACAAGAACCGAACTCAATCAAGGAACAAAGTCACAACACAATCTCAAGTGACAACAAGTTAATCAACTTCAGTCAAGGACTTGTCACATGCTCAGAATAGTGTAACACGACGCCCTAGCCAAATATTAGTAAGTTCTACTTACTACACTTCAAGGGATGGCCTAGGTGACTAAGCAATGTGCAAGCGAGCAAATGGGCAAGAGGGGCACGGCCACAAGAAAGAGAGAGAGTGCGACGGTGAGGGCGAGATTGAGAGAGTGAAGGAGGAAGAGGAAGTGGTGTGTTTTGGGAACAAGGGAGGGATGCCCCTCCCCTATTTATAGGCAATCCTAACTTGTTCTCCAAGCCTTAAAAGTCAAGACTTCTTCTCTAAGTCAAGAAGCATTAAATGCAAGATAATGTCACCAAGTCTCAAGGTAGGATAGGGTTTTAGCTTGGTAGCTTGGGACACCTCAACATGGCAGTTAAGGACTTGAGTCCAAGCTTAGGCGAGACTCACACCTCTTGAGTGAAAAAATTAGTTTTGTACAATTTTTGAATTAGTGTCTTTACCTCATCAAACGGAATCGAAAAATTATGAAATTTTAATATGTTGTAGAGAGGACCTTAAGTAAAAATTTTCATGAAGGAAATCAAGTCAAATTCGTGCTTTTCAAAAAGTAGAAAATTATTGAACACAACCTAAATAATTGTCCGTTGAGCAGATTCAAAAGTCAGAGAGAGAGAGACTCATTTTGAAATTCAAATATTCACAAAACTCTTTGAAATTTTTATATATTGTGGACATGGATGTCCTTTAAAACTTTCATGAAGGAAGTTTCTCCAAATTCGAAGCACAAAGAGCTCTATAAAATTGGAAAGCATGAAAGGTCCAGTAGTTTTGAAAAATCAGGAAGTCAAAACCTATGAAACTCAAAGTGGCAAATCTATGGAGGAGAGGTGGCGCCCCTAATGGTCTTCCAAGACCATCATTCATTAATTACTTGGCCGATGATTCATCAAACATTTAAAGTTGGAAATAACTTGTCTTCGAAGTCTTAAAGTATAGGAATTGATGAGCCTAATCTTATAAGGACACATGGACATGTGTTTCATCCCATTCATTAATGGCTTGTCATGATGACTATACACCTAAGTTTATGAGTCATCTTCTTTCATTAATTACTTAGGACACCTAAGCCTCCGTACTCATCACCCTCATTTAATGCATTTGACACTTGTTCTTCAAGAAGATTGGCCTATCTAGCTTAGCCTTCTAATTTGGACCAAAAGAAAGGTTAAAATCGAGGATGTTACATAAGGTGATTTAGATATTTGATGGATCATAAATTATGGGTCCTCAGCCTCAAGATGACTTAGCAATTCAAAGACTTCCCACATACTTCGGCAATAGCAAAGGATTTGTCTAGAATGCAAAATGCCATACAATTGAAATTAATTAAATAGGCCTAAGCGGGAAAAATTTTTATCAATTGACCAATTCATTCTAACCACCACTCTCCTTTTCCGAGTAAAATAACGATATGTATCGTTTGTATCTATCATGGGACCGTACAAAGACTAGCATGCGTTGAATGCACATGGACCCCTTTCATGTTGAAATTATTTAGGTTAATACTATGAAAAACCATGAACTGGTATACATGTGACAAATTTACCCCACAGTATTCTTTGGAGCACCAAAAACCCTAAGCCGGTATACTTATGACATATATACCCTCCATTAACTTCTGTTAAATTTCATCATGAAATTACTAAATTGGATGACACATAGCAATAACTCATTGACATGATAAATTAATGTGAAAATTCATATCAGTTTAGGATAAATTTATCAAGAATGTACCAATTTGAGGTTTTTCATTGTATTCATCCAAAATACTTCGGCAATGAACTTCATGTCAATGTGGCCTTGTGGATTAGGTAGGGGTCACATCTCTTTGTAATAATTGACTTTAGTATTAGGAAGTTTTCTAACATGAGAAGGTTGGATTGTGGAATTTGGGGGTAAAAAGTGTTAAGTGAAGGAAAAGTGAAGGATGAAATTTGTTTGCTTTAATAATCTATCAACTCCATTACCGAACCAATCTTAGAAGGTATGAAAAATGTTATTTAGAGTCGTTGGACAATGTTGCCCGGAAAGAAAAAATCGAGTGTATGAGATGATTGGTGGAGAAAAAAAGGAAAGAGCTTACCGAGATGGGGGCTTTGAAGCTATCGGCACCAAGAGCAAAACCAACAGTCTTGTCCTTCTCAATCTCCAGCATAACATCCATAAAATCTCTCCTATCCTCACCTCCGCCGCTGACACTCTTCTCCTCCATCTTCCTCCGATGCTGCTCCACCACCTCATCGAGGAACTCGTTGAACACGCTCATGACACGCTCCACTTTCGCATCTAAACCAGTCACCTTGTTGATCCACCCAAGGCTTAGAATGAAGTCCCCAAGGTTGAAAATTTGCAGTAACTCCGTCAAGTCCATCAATAGTCTCTTGAACTTCTTGCCTCGCTTGCCGTTGTTGTACTTCCTGTTGGAAAATATGGCTTCGAATTGAGTAGAACAATGAAGTCAGATATTTAGTAATCAAGTCAGACTTTGAGGCGTGATATCACTTTCTTTAAGGATTTATTTGCCCCACAAAATTGCTAATGATCACCGGCAAATTTCTTCCATGATACAACAAAATCTCAAATGAGAATACTAGATAGCAATTCTAGTATTTCTCTAAGGTCTCTCACGGGAAAATAATTGGAAACAATTGCCGTAGTTTAAAATGGAAGAAGAAGTTAGTTTGATCCCAAAACAAACGTACTTATATCCGTCTTTCGAATAGAGGCAACTTTTCAAAAGGTTACGTTGGAAAGACATAAAAATTCAGAATTAAATAAATAATAAAAAAAAAAATAACCGTAACTTTTTCATGAACAACAGGTTACATCAAGTTTCAACAAGACTTTATAGTTAATTTTTATAGAAATAAATTCAAATTTTCAATAAATAAAAATAATGATCATCGGTCAGTACCAAATCTCATCCATGTGCGCACTCACATATTTTTTATGTGGGACAAGACACCTCTTGATTTGTTTTACAAACAAATTACCAACAATCCCCCACTTTTGTTTATAAAACAAAAACAAAAAAATAAAACGTTAGAAATATACAGCCAAAATTTCCGTGACATTAATATACATACATAAAGGTCTCTTTCAAGTTAAACCTTTACTTAGTGCAAGTATTTCAAAGTTCTATCAAAGTGACAAATAGCTCGGCTTTAAACTTGTACTTTTATATAATAAAACCGCACATACTGCACATACACTAACCTCTTATTTCAGCAAGAAGTTCTATATTACTCCGCACTATTAAGACTTTGTGCTTGATCCTATTTCATGAGCTCTCTAGAAAGCAACCCTAACTTTCATAAGAAGTGGCACCACGTCTAAGCTCATATATGTGAAGTATCTACCATGTGTTTCTATTACTATCAACACATTATATGTTTGTACTATACTTCATTAAGAATTCAATCCAACTTACAAAATGTAATAGACGATACTGACTTCTCATATCAGGGCTACGTCAGTATCAAACAATTACATTCAATAACTTGTTCTTACCCATTAAACCTCGTAACTAGTGATGTTCTTGAAAAGGGTCGGGTTACCATTATTAGCGATTTCAATTAAAGGGTTTCAACCCCATTTCTTGTGAGGTCATTATTACCATGTGTCTTGGTAAAGCCTTCGTCAAAGGATCGGCAAGATTATTACTTGACCTCACGTAGACAATTGTTATGGTACCATATTTAATCAATTGTCTCACATATTCATGTCTTAGACTAATATGTCTAAACTTACCATTACAAGTGCTACTATAGACTCTTGCCAAAGTAGCCTAACTATCACAGTGGATAGAAATAGGAGGCATGGGACTAAGCTATAATTTGATATCCAACAACAAATTCTTAATCCATTTGGCCTTGTTCCCAGTTGCCGCTAAAGCAATGAATTCAGATTCTATCATCGAGTAAGTTATGTACATTTGTTTCTTGTTCGCCCAAGAAACAACACATTCAAATAATGTGAAAATCCATCTAGAAATTTCATCTCCCACACTTGTAATCTGACTAACATCGGTGTATAATTCCAATACAACTGAATAATTATTATAAAACAATCCCAAATTTATAGTCTTCTTAAGATAACCCAATGTTCTATACTCGGATTACTAATATACTTACTCAACTTGCACAATATTAGGTCTAGTATAATGCATCGCATACATTAAAGACCTTATAGCACTAGCATATTTAAGTTGTGCTGGAATAAAATGGAGTATTATATTCTTTGAAACCAAGATGTTAAAATTTTATTTAACATCTTTTCCACATTATCACTTTGGCTCAAAGAAATAACCCCCACTATGTTTTTTAACTTTAAAGCCTAAGATAATATCTACTTCACTCAAATCTCTCATTTTAATAACGAAAGTTAGATACTTCTTAGTCTCAATGATTCCAATTAAATTAGTTCCAAAATAAGGATATCGTCAACCATGGCTCCAAAGAAATCACAAAGAGATGCTTATTTGGCTTACTTCTTTTTGTCTTAGCCTCCTCCTCCTTTTCCTTTTGCAGCTTTGAAGCCTCAGAAGAACATTTTCCACGGAGACAAGAAACAAGGGGACCAGCAAATTAAGAAGCGAGCACAACCAAGCATTGTCATGAAGCATTGGTTGAAATAAGACAAGTTTTTTCTAGTTCTTTCCACATGAAAGCTCCAAAACATTCAGAATTATCAATCCACTCATTGATGCCTGTCATGGCTATCGTGACCACTGGAAGCTTGTAAGGAAGCATTAATGACAGCATTCTAACACAGAGTTTGCCCATGGGAAGTGGACTTTTTACACTTCTCAAATCCCAATTTACGCTACACTCAAAAAATGGGACTTTGTCAATCATTAACCGAAATCCTTTGTCCACTTTGCATGCCAAGTTTTGCATATAAGGCTCTTGCACATAAGATGTTTATGACGATAACAATGTAATAAATAAATAAAATCTTCCCAAGCTATATCAAGGAACCTCCTCTCCACATGAATTTCCCACATAACATATTTACCAAATCCATTGGTCAATTAATGACCAGCCACTCATAAACTACACATGTGACATGATACCCACGGCTTCCTTGCCTCTTCTGCATGTCTTACATGGCATTTGGAAAGAACCACAATTTACACAGACTGAAAGTAATATCAAGTCAACCCATTTAATATTCTAATTCTAAGCTCCTACAGCAACCCAAGCAATTGTAGGATTCCTATCACACATGCACATAAAAAAAAAAGCAATTCAACCACAAGGGAATAACCACCGTTCTTATAGATATGACAACCTAATGTAAAAGTAAGAGCAGAATGATAAAAATCATCATATAGTTTTGTCACGACCTACCCCTCAGGGGGAAGGAACAGGTTTAGGGGTATTGCCTAAATGACGGGCCTAAGGCCCATGATTAGACGCGGGCTCTCCCAAGCCCATACCTCGCGTGACGTCGGGATATTTTAAGAATTTTGCACAAAAGGAGTCGCCACTAGCCTATTGGGGTCGGCTAGAAACCAAGTGAGGCATGGGAGTGTGCCTCACTTCCTACGCAACTAGAGAGTCTAGGATCGGGGACTTGATTACACTAATTAACCAATTAGTGCCCTTTCGTACCTAATCTTGTTCATTTTAAAAGAAATGATTTTTGTCAGGCGATCTGGATTGATTTTATACCTATCCACTAACATGTGAGGTGATCATACGGGTGCACAATCATTAAAATAACAATTAGCAACTAAGAAAAGCGATTAAATAAATTGCATGAAAGAGCAAAAATTCAACACCGAAGAAAAGATAAATACTAATCCTAACTAAATTAGAGAGAAGCCAAAATCAACATATCAATATTATGCGTTCAAAGGCATTTGTTCCCAAGGACAATTGAAATCTTAAGGTAAAGCCCGAAAGGCTTAATCAAACTTAAACACAATTCTAAATTGAAAGGTTTCCTATTTTTAGGAGAAAAATTACTCTAATGATTAATTTCAACCTTTTCGAGGAAAATTACTTTTTTAGATTTTTCTATTCTTAAAAAAAAAGACTTTTCGAATTTTCCAAAAAAGAAAAAAAAAGGATTTTTGCAATTTTTAATTTTATTTTTATTTTACTTTTTTTAAAAGAAGGTCGAATTTTTTAATGCTTTCTGAGTTTTTGAATTTTCAGAAAATTTTTTCGAAATTTTCTTCTTTTTTTCCTTTTTTTTTTTAAAAATTTTGATTTTCTCTTTTTTTTTTCCGAAAATTTTTGAATTTTTTTTTAAATATATTTTTAATATTTAATATTTCTATATTTCACGAAAATGGGTTCGGACCGGGTAAACCCAATCCGCCCCGGACCCAACCCAAACCCGGATCCAACCCAACCGGATTAAAAACACACTTTTTTTATTTTTCTTTTACAAATTTTTAACGATTCTTTTTTGTTATTATATATTTTTTTTTATCTTTTCCTTACTTCATCCTTTCCCTGCACGTTCTGCCCAACTGCCCTTCCCGAGACCAGCTTTTTGCCGTTTTAGTTTTCTATTTTTTGTTTATTTTGCTTTTCTTTTTTCTTTTGATTTTCCTCTCTTTTTTTCTTTTAATTATTTTTGGTTTTTCTTTTCCCTTTTTTTTTTTTTTTTATTTCTTTCCCTCCTCCCTTCTGACAATTTCACCGAACACCCCCCATCTACTGTCTTTTCTTCTCTTTTTGGGTTTTCCTCTTCTTCTCTTCTTTTTTAAATTTTTGTTTTGTTATTTTCTGGCTTTTCTTTTTTATTCTTTCCCTCCTCCCTTCTGACCTTCTTCTTCACGAGACCAACGTCTTCCTTTCTTTTTCAATTTTTTTGTTTTACTTTTTCACTTTTTCGATACTTTTCTCTTTCTCTTTTTTTTATTTCTTTTTTTTATTTCTTTTGGTCTTCTTCTCCTTCGTGCTTGCCCTCCCGCACACTCGAAGTCTTCTCATCCCTTAAACATGGCCTCACCGAAACGCTTCCCTACCCAAAATTCATTCGGACAACAACAACAACCAAAGCACCCAGCATCCCTTCCGACACCAAAACGCCCTGACAGGCCCGAATCATTGCTGGCCATCTAACTCCGGCGACGGCTAAAACAAAGCTCGGACGCGGACATCCCCGGCTTAAAGATTCACGTTTACTTCGCGAGAATCACATTAAATCTTAAACGAAAACATAAAGAAAAAGGCACGGTTCCGCATATATATGACCAAGCGCGAGTCGACCGAGTTTGAACACTGGTTTTTCTCGGTTCTCTTTAAGACATTTTGTCAAACATTGAGTGTGCAGCAAACTAAAAGGGGCACGCGGGCCCACTCGAGGCTCGGATTCGGCTAAAGACCAACACAGCATGTACAAACAAACCTCAAGATCCGTTAAGATACATATTAATCATAGTCGGAACAAATATGGACAAAGAACAATTATCTCCGGCTTCAACAAAACTTGCAGAACTTAAATGTCTTTAGGCATTTTCACAAGCATTTGGTGTGCATTGCTTTGTCACAAGGGATTTTCAACTTGATACGGACACGAGCACCAATCTAAACCCCTAATGACGCATCTAGAACACCTATCGGCTATCAAGGAGGAACGGCTCGACCGAAACTCGCGCGAACTAGTCGGCACGAGCTCCGGCCCGACGCTTCCCAAAAAAAAACGAACACACGGTCGAGACACAAGCCTACCCGGGTTCGAGAGGAGGACCGTGGCGAATGGCAACCGACGAACGAACCTCCGGCGACGACCAATCACTCTCTCAAGCTTGCACTTTCTCTCTAGGTCGCTCACTCGCTCCCCCGCCCTTGGCTCGCCCTTTTCTCCCTCTTTCTCCTCGCCGTGTGCTCTCGTGTTCCTCCCCTTTCTTGGTTCGGTCCTCCTCGCTTTTATGCTCGACCGGCAAGCGCGCATGGCCTTTGTAGCTGCCAGCTTGTCGGCCGGACCGCCTCCCGACCCGCGGATCACGCCGCTCGCCTGCAACCGATCCCCCTGCTCTCTGTTGCTGCTCATCCGCTGCTACCGTCTTGTTTTTCTGCAGGTCACACGAAGACCAATTGGGGAAGACGACTAAATCGTCCGCGGGCTGGGCTAAAAGGAAAAAAAAAGGGGGGGAAGGCTGGGCCGGGCCCGCCGCAAGGGGAAGAAAAGAGAGGGGCGGGTCGGGCCAAAGTCGAACCGGCCCGACCCGAACATTTTTCGAATTTTTTTAAATTTCTTTTGATAAAAAAATATATATATATTAATTAATTTTTTGTGATTTTTCCTTTAATTGATTTTTTGTAAAAATAGGTGTCAACAAGTTTGTATTCACCAATTGGGGGATAAAACCGTACACTGATGAACCCAGATTAGAGACCAAATTTATGAAATATCTGTCCAAGATGTATGCAATCACTAACACAAACCCGAATAGAGCCGATTCTTATCCAATCTAAAACATGCCATGTCGTTTCCTTTTCTCATTAAAATAGACTGTGACAAAGCAGTAGATATTACCTTGTTAATAGATTGGCAAGAGGGTCGATGACAAAAGCTTCAGTTATCATTGACGATTGGAATCACAGCCAATATATATATCTCGAGCGATATCTAGTCACTTCAGTTTCTCGGTCGTGAAGCAGAGCAAAATGGAGCACGCTTTATGTTTTCTCCGAACAATTGCTGCACTTCCTAGTCAGTGATACTCGGCCAGTATCGCGGAAGTAATTGATTCTTTCCCCGCCCCGCAGTGGGTGACCTTGCATCACGCACTGGAGGAATTTTAATTGTCTTTGGATCTGCTATGCCACTTTTAGGAAGTTTTGGCAAAATTGGACGAGACCTCGATCATTGCTGGAGGGAAGAAGGCCCCACGGTCTAACTTCCTTCCCAAACCCAAACTGACATTAAGAGATTAATGGGAAGAGACCCGTGTGTATCCTTCAATTTTAGCAAGAATCTGCTATCCTCCAAATTCCTCAATTTACATGATCCAACTGTGGGGGTTCCATATGAAACGTCAATCCCTGGGTCTTGAATTTCAGGCCACGAAGAGTGATTCAGGAACTGCACTTCGCTCTTGCACTACGCGACGTTGGTAGCGTAGCCATGGTTGCAGTTGTTGATCTAACGAGCAAAATTTGAGTCTCCAAGACCAAGGACAAGATCGAACAGGGCATCCTTTGTGACGGACGAGTGAACAAAAGCGATACGCACTCCTATGAAGGCAACGATTGGCAATTAAGAGGTAGGAGGGAAGTCTGGAGAAAATCACCGAGAAAGCCACTCCAAAGTTCCATTAGTCTAAGCCATCAATGCCCTCTACCCTGATCTCTTAGTATCTCTATATTTCAACAAATGCCGCCAATTCTCAAATTTGGCAGTGTAAGGCTGCCGTTGGAAGTTATGTGCCAATCCGAGCACTGACGTCACCAGTGGAAGATCGAACTTGAAGTTTACTCTGGGCCATCTCGCACGCCTAGGTTTGCTGAGTTCGAGACCATTCGGGTTTTCAGCGCTATGAGCGAAAACCTCTCGTACCCACCCCCCCTCCCACCCCCCAACAACTGCACAAGCCTAAACAGCCCTGAAATGGAGATTGAAACTAGGCAAGTGTTGGCATCATCCCTCAGAACCCTCAGGTTATGGCAAGGACTAGCGAGAACAGTAGGGCCGAGCGCAACCTTCTTTGCGCGAGACAAGTAAACCGCAACTGGCAAAAATTTGCTTATCGCGGGCTTCTCGTAGAAAGAAGAGAAGACAAACCTCAACAACCACGGTGACAAGAAAGTCGCGTGCTCGATCTTGCTGTCGTGGCCATAACCACCCTCTCTCTCCATGAAATGCTCAAGCCTTTCTGCATGGCTAGGCATTAGCAACCCACCGAGCAAAGATCTGATAGTTACGGGTATATAACCATTTTCTGGGAAAGAGAAATCTCGAGAACTTGCACTCGATCTCATGGATCAGAGTCTTGGCATCCTCGACGTTGTTTTTACGAGATGAGATGCCTGTCTCGCATGATACGTCCACGATGGGTTTCGCATCGTGAGCAAGAGCCTCGTTCATCACCTTTTGCTCCGGGAAATTAGCATCGTAATTCAAGACGCCACCATCCTTGTCTTTGCCGCCGGACTCACACAAAGACTGACACGAACCGAGGTAATCAGTGCCGACATCATTGCGAGTTGAATACAGAGACGATAAGCTTCGATGGCGATTGTGTGTATGGCGAAGCGTCGTGGTAATTCGCTGGGGAGATCGTCTCTGATTGGTGCGTGCCGTTGCGGGTGTGATCTTATTTTGCTTTGGCGTTTTTTTCTCAACTTCTCCTACGTAAACTTTGAAGTCCAGGCCACGTCCGCCACATTGGATGGAGAGGTCTACATGCATATAATGATTCTAGATTTGTCTTTAACTTCAAGGTGACAGAGGTGGTGGAGTAGAACAAGCAAATAATAATAATCTGCAGTCCATCCATCCCATTTCCAATTTCTGAGAGGCATGTTGCGATGGGCAAAAGAAGAGGAAGATTCGGGATTCATGGACGACATCTCGAGGACCGCAGATGGTGAGCCACCACGGGCTGGTACTTCCTCTGACTCTGACTTCATTGTTACACAAATAAATTCTTAAAATTGTTGGAAAATATGGCTTCAAATTGGGTAGAACACTGAAGTCGGATCTTTAGTAATCAAGTTGGACTTTGAGGCGTGATATCACTTTCTTTAAGGATTTCTTTGTCCCACAAAATTTCTAATAGTCACCGGCAAATTTCCTCAAAGATATAACAAAGTCTCAAATGAAAATACTATATAGCAATTCTAATATTTCTCTAGGGTCTCTCATAGAAAAACAATTGGAAACAATGTCTGTAGTTTAAAATGGAAGATCTCAAAACAAACGTACTTATATCTATCTTTCAAATATAGACAACTTTTCAAAAGGTTACGTTGAAAAGACACAAAAAAATTCTGAATTAAATAAATAAAAATAAAAATAACCGTAACTTTTTCATGAACAATTGCACTGTTTCAACCAGACTTTATAGTTAATTTTTATAGAAATAAATCCGAATTTTCAATAAATAAAAATAATGATCGTCGGTCAGTGCCAAATCCCGTCCACGTACGCACTCACATCTTTTTTATGTGGGACAAGATACCTCTTCATTTGTTTTATAAAAAAACTACCAACACTTCCTCCCTAGAGCCACCCGGCATATCGCTGCAAACATGTTGCTCAAGTCCACCAAGCGATGCTGCTTGATCTTGTCCATAAACAAAGAGATCTCTTCTTCTCGAACCATCCGAAACCGATGCCGAAACTGTCACGCCCCGAACCTTGAGCACGTGCCCATCCCTCTCTGGTCGATAATATTTTGTGACTTCCCAGGACAAGTCGCCGACCCATTCATTTTTAAGCACATGTGGAATCGAATAACAAATCCATCGACAGTAATCATCTCGGGATAGAAAAGTAAGAAACAGAATCACAAACAAAACATGCTTTTATATATACACCGAGTCATTTACAAAGTCAATGACCAAAAGACTACAAAAGACTGGCTCTCCAAAAAGAAGCGATCCTAACTGACCTACACTTCAGATCACCTCAGCACGACTCTAAGTCCTCGGCTCTACGGTCCTAAAAAATTATCCCACGACGGGGTGAGATATAAATCTCAGCGAGTTCACGATCTAAACCCCAATTAGGAGGGAAATACGCTAAGAAGTGTCCTAACCACACAATTACACAATCACAGAGACTTACCTTGTCTTAAATCCACCCTACAAGTCAGCACAATCCATATACATTATGCATAACATCGATGTACACAACCATTGAAACGCATTACTCAACTCAATAAATCACAGGGGTCCAAATTATAGGGCCAAATCGTTATGACACGTCCCATATCATGTCACACAATTTTTTCCCATAATCCGGCACATCTATTTCACTCAACATGCGTTCCAATTGATAATTTCGCCTACTCTAAGGTACTGCCTACTCGAAGTTCGGCAGTCTACTAGCGTCGCCAGGCATCGTCTCACCCCATTGAGCACGGCTACGTCTCTCAAAGACAGCTTTCCCGAATGAGCATAGGTCCAGCCTCTACTGCAACCCGAAACCCAATGAGTGGGTATCCCATATAGAGTAACGTCCATCTGACACAGTTCGGGGATGGGTTCTCTTAACCATCACACGACCAATCAATATTGGCCCAGGACACTGTGCATTACACTCAAATGCCTCAGTTAAAATAGTGATCTTGGCCTATTTTCTTCGTATTAAAAACACCCAGTGAAAATAATCGTGTGTGGGTATACGGTCAGATTGGATCCAAAAAATTCATAACCTTCTTTTCAAAATCCCACTGGTTTATATAGTATATAAAACCATTTTCGGTATTGAAAACTCGACACTCGGGATTTTCTGAATAAATATCAAAATTCACCAATTTTGGAATAATTGACCAAAAATCCAATCAGCACTCAACTTTCACAATTTAACACTCAATTACAAAAATAACCACACCATTGCAATCAGCACAAAATTCCAGTCACCAACTATCCCAGCTAATTTCTGGAAAAATAATTAATAATTAATTAATTTCTAAAATTAATTACATAATCCAATTTGAATTCTAAAATTACCAACCTAGGCTGAAATCACTAAATCAAATACCGATACGGATTCGGAAAATTCCCAAACCTTTCTAGATAAATAATACAATTTATCTAGGCCTCATTTAATCTAATCTAACCACCTAACATGCATAGTTGCATAATTAAACCACTAAATTAATCTAACTAACCACATAATTCCTAATTAATTAAATCTAAACACCTCTTAGACGTAATTAGCCTATTAAGAAGAGTTTAGTGCATAAGCTCACCGGGTTAGCAAATACACCGGTTCACGGCGATAACGATGCGACGGCAACCGAAACTCGGACCTACGGCGGCGCGGGAGGTTGGTGACGTGGGTGGTGCGGGTGTTGATGGCGAAGCGTGAGCGGCGACAGCTACGGCGCGGAGGATGGTCGGCCAACAGCAGCTTAGGGCTGGTCTTCTCCCTCTCTCTCTCTCTCGTGTACTCGCTCGCTCACTCTCTCTCTACCTCACGCTCGCCCGCTCGGTCTCTCTCTCTCTCTATCTCGCTCGTTCCTCCGCTTGCTCTCTGGTTGCCGTTTTGTTGACAAACCGGTCAACCTTGCAAAGAATCCCCCTCGGCTGCTCGAGCAAGGAACGCGTGGAAGTGTCGTGGCCTCTTGCATGCGGATCCCCCTCCTTCTCGCTTCCGTGCACGTTTTGTTCCTTCGATTAATTGACTCTCTTAGTCAACCATTGCCTACTCCGTGGCAGCTTGCAGCGAGGACAACGGAGGGGATGCATGGCCGGGTGCTCGACAGTTCACACGTTCCATGCAATGGACGTGTCTCCATTTGTTTAAGTCTCCCCCATGCGCTAGCCACGGTGGTAGCCTCACGTGGCTGCTCGGTCAACACTTTTTTCCATCATTGACCGGCTGCATGGACTCTTCACGAACGTGCATGGGAAATCTGGGGTCTTCGGTCTTCATGCATGGTCGCTGCATGGTCCAACTTATGCCCATTAGTTGTGACATTCCGGTTGACTTTAAGGGTCGATCAAGGGCTGATTCGGTGGCTATTCGGGCGAGCGGCAGCTGGTGAAGACGTGGCTTCTGCATGCCTTGGTCTTGAGGCTTAATGGCCACCGAAGAGAGAAGCAACGTGGCCGTTGCTTGGGTCATCGAAGAGAAGAAGGCGTGTCTGCGGCAAATTATCCCTTGCATGTAGCACGTGGCTGCATGGTCAACAATTCTTCACTTGTTGACCACCCAAAGACGTGAACATGGGCCATTATCGCTAGCATGGCCAATGTCTTAATTTCTCCTTTGCCGTTCAGCTGTGGAGGACCGGCCTTGACTTTGCATGGTCTTGCATGGAAAGTTCGGCTAGCAGGGTACAAATGTGGGTGGATGTCGGTCTCATTGGTGGCGTTACGTAAGAAGATTTTCGACGAGACTATAAGTTATACAATGATCGGATCGTCTCGACGTGGCAAGGGTGTGACTATGAGGATATGTCCTAAGATCATCGTGTAACATGACGTCTCGGTCCGACAATAACAATACTGAAACGGCGGCCGAAAGTGGTGCCAACGACATAGTCTGACGACAAATTCGTTGACCCGTCACGGACCGTTACGTATTCAAGATCCGACGAAAATCCGGATGTCACAGAAACAACTTTATTTGACAAATTATTATTATTATTATTATTATTATTATTATTATTATTATTATTATTTGATAGATCAATTTTGTAATCATAGTCTAAATCTATATTTTTTGGGAACAACAATCCCTCTTTGACAAAAACTTTTGTCTTTTTGACCGATGCGTAAGTTATGATATGTGGAGTTCATTAAATTTTAATTGATAATTTGAAAGCAAGTATACTAACAGTAGTTGGACGCGTAAACATGCACGCATCCATTTTCACAGAACTCACAAAAATCTCAACATCATCGACCGCGACTTCACTTGGAAATGGAATGATTACTCGCTGAAGACCTTGTTAGTTTCGTCCAACGACCAGAAAAAGGAGGGTTCGGAATTGATTTGGCCAAGAACGAAATGGACAGAAACCCAATTGTTTCGCCGGTTTTGTCCAACTTTGAGTGTCAACACCAATCTGATCTGCAAGAGCGATGCGAAAGGCGAACCACAAAGATGGTGCACTCCTCTTGCGACACGGCTTCATATTGATTACGGGTTCATGAGTCGTGTTGTTATAGTTTGGAAGACGGATCAAGACGTGTCATATTCTATTAACTTTTAAGTTGACATCACCATCATGTCATATCGAATTCAAGTTTCTCTCTTAGTAAATTCTCTGTGTTCTAATCTTTAGGAATTTCATTTGTACACTCAAAGATTAGTGAACAAAATTCGTTTGGAGCTGAATTTATTGGTTTGGCCTAAATGGGGTTTCGTGTTTGGTTGAACATCTAAGAGAAAGTTTCTCAAGACAATCAACACAATTGTCAGGCAAAAATGGTCGTTACAGTTGGTTTGGCAGAATAGAAACCATGGGCTATGACGGGTCTTCTGGTATAGAAACTGTTCCCAGTTGATGATGAATGGTTGTTGCACTGCAAAGCTGCAATACATAGCGACGAGGAAGAGATTAAAATTGAGATATGTTGGTGTGAAAAATGACCGCCTAGAGAAAGCTATACCTTGGGGAAAAAAATGATAAAGCTAGACTTGGCCTAATGCATTAAAAAGGAGTTGGAGATTATGGAGGTGTAAGAATGAAGGGTGTCAAACGAAATCCCTACATCACAAAACTATACGAGTGAAGATAAATCACATTGGATGAGTATAGACATAAGGACATTAGAAGTGTCAAAAATTTTGTATGATTCACACTTTAGCATCAAAATTTTTTGCCGCCTCACTTAAACGTCAAATCGAAAAAAAGAACAATTACTTAAATTCCTCCGATGACAAATTCCAACCAAAAATATTACGTGACTTTTTAATTAATATTAATGATATAAATAAATCCACATGGTAAAAAGGGCAAATTATTTTTTTTATGAAAAATGCAAGAGGACGCAAAATAACTACATCCTCGCCAGGTTTTTCTTGCTTCCCCCCATCGCCGGCCATGGTCGCTTATCCAGCAATCACGTGCCACTCTCTCGTATTTCTTTCCGGATTTCTAGCAAACACTTGCTATCCATCTCTTACCCTCCCGCACTTAGAACACGCGAACAATAGAGCGAGGACTCCCTCACACTCATCCTGTCCATCAATGCATAGCTCTCCTTAGCAAATGATGGCAGGCCACCTCCCATGCACTCTTGCGATTGCTCTCATACGCTCTCTCCATAGACATACACACAAGAAACACTCTCATCTCAAAGCTATCTCTTCTCCAAATACAGGACCTTTCTCTCGGATATTCCATGTCCATTCAAGCTTAATCTCAACCCTTCTCAAGCACCATTTCCGTGGTGCGCTGTGTGTCCCATATAACCGAAACAGACCATAATAGAGCAAGACGAGGTTGAGCTATTATGCTAGGATTCGATGCATTAACACAACAAAATATAGATTAATGGTAAGAAAAAAAATCGAGACACAATATTTATCATAATTCATTCTTAAACTAGGATTACATCTAATAAAGGATTCTACTATAATTAGCACCTCACTTCTCAATTATAACTCTCAATTATAAGAGAAAGAGATTATATATAAGTAGCAGTAGCTATTCATAGGCCCAAACTCACAAGTCTGAAATTATAAAAGCCCTGTAGCGGCCGAGGGTGCTGCCATCCAAACCCCCGCTAGGGTAGAGCCATACCCCAACATTCTCCTACTTGGTAAATATTTCAAATGCTTCTTTAGACCCAAAACAATTGTGCTCCAGTAAAACTTTTCCATACTCATTACCTTGGTAAAAAAAAAAAAAAAAAAATCTGCATTATTCACCTATGTGTTGACTTTCTCCAACACTACAACCTTCTATTCCACTTTTCCTCAAATGAAGTGATATTTGTCACGACTTGCCCTCGGGTAACGGTAGTAGACTACCTTGGGGCATTCACCTAATGGAATGGTAAGTTTAAATCTTTGCTCGAGCTCTCTCAAGTCCACCAATTCGCTACTTATGGCCTGAGTTTTCAACTTGCAAGTCATTTTCATTTAGGAATTACCATTCATCGATTTGTGATGGGTTGATTAAAAATTCAAGTAAAATATTGGGAGAAATACTCTACTCCTATGAGAAAGTAAAATCGGGGATTTGATTGCACTAGTTAATCAACTAATGCCATTTCAATACCTAATTTTGTTTAAACCTTTGGGGTTTGATTTTTTTGCAAGATTTTTCATGCAATTTCTTTGAAAACTAGCTAAAACCACATTTTAAACCTTTTCCTAATTTCATATTTTTAATTTTTTTATTTTTTGAAATATTTTTTAAAATTTTTGTCCGAAAATAGGGATCTGGGTCAAGTCCCCAAATCTGGTTGGGGTAGAGACCGACCCGGGTCTACTAACCCAAGGCACAAAGCCCCGGGCCCCAAGTCGGACTAGGCTTAATGCATGGGCCTAGTCTGGCGAAACCAAATTCTCTAAAACAAAGCCCAACCCAACTCAACTTAATTTTTTTCAACCCAGCCCAAGAGACAAAATAAGCCCTAGTGCATAATTAAAATAAACCGACTCACTAAAATTAAACACCTAGCCCAAAAATTAGTTGGCCCACGCACGAAAGCCCAGGCGATAAGACCCGCGACCCATGACCGATTTGGATCCAACCCTAGCCGATCGGAATAACACCCTGCCCCTTGCACCCGCACGACGTCGATGAAGATGGCCACGGCGAGCGGTACTGCTCATCCCGGCTTAGCCGCACACCCACTCTAGCATCGTCACAGTCAACCCAGGCCAAAGGCTCGGCCTCCGCCTGGGTCCCCATTCTTTGGCAAGATTTGAAGTCGCCGGTCGAGTGTACCCTCTTCGGCTAAACCACCAAACGAACAACGGTGACGGTGACCAACACTCGAGACGCCAAACGAAACAACACGGCCTTACCAGAACGAATCAAGTCAAGGGTGCTCAATTTTGGCCAAAAGTAGGGCATGAAAACTAGATCTCGTTGAGGCATTTCGTCAAATGGCTAGCGTACGCTACTGAAAGGAGCTTTTTCCGGCTTCTTCGGAAGACAAACTCAAGCTGAGACGCTTGCTAAATGAACGACGACCCACACAGTAGCCAAATGAAGGATGGCCGGGGCCGAGTTCGCATGAGCCGAACGGCTTTGAGCTCCGGGCTAACACGCCCGAACAAGGGAAAAAATAGGGCCCTGGTTTACTAGAGCCTGGCGCGGGGAAGGAGGCATGGCGGCGGGTCGTTGGCTGCGATTCAGACGCGGTGACTGGCGGTCTCTTCCCCTAGCTCTCTTCCTTTGCTCGAACTCTCACTCACGTCTCTCTCTCTCTCTCTCTCTCTCTCTCTCTCTCTCTCGGATGCCCTCTCTATCCAAACCTCTCCTCAAAATCCTCCCCCCCCCCGGTCCACCATTTTTCTCCTCTCCCTAACCAAGCTCGTGGCCCTGGTATTTATAAGCGAGGAGCTTGGTCGACAAAGGTGGCTCGTTCGCTAGATTTGGGCACGCTAACCGGCCCTACTTTGGCTGAATCAAGGTCCAATCCCAGTCCTTTTAGCGGCTAGGGGTGTGCAAAAAATCGGGACCCGCCCGAACTGCCTGGAACTGGACCGGAACCGCCCAAAATCGGTGGTTCTTGAGGGAACCGGTCTGGTTCCCGGTTCCAATTTATGGGAACCGGTGGGTACCGATCCGGTTCCTAGTTCCATGGGCGGATCCGCCCATCCGAACCAGACCAATTATATTATAATAATATATTGATTAAATAAATTTTGAAATTACTAATTAGCAAATCTAAATTTTAGAACTCCATCTCCTCTCATGGTGATAACTCTATAAAAATAAAGTTATTTTACCTATTTTAGGCAATAATTAATGCAATATCTATGAGAAAATATTTGGATTTCCTTCTGATTATTTGAATTTTCTTTGTTTATGCAGAATAATGAGATATGGAAAAGATAAGGAAAAGAATTGCAAAAATCAAGAATTCAAATCAAGCAGCAGTGGAAGATAGATATCAAATTAGGGAATCCTTGATTTTGTTCCCTAATGTTATCTGCAAGCGTTAGGAGATTAGATAGCTTGGATATATCCTATGAAGAGGAGAACATAGAGAACGAGAGAGAGCAGCTAGGTTTTTGTTAGATCTTTTTTCATTGTTCTGAGAGTTTTTCAAGTCTTTTGAAGAGAAGACAAAAGTGGTGACAGAATTCTTGTTCTTTGATTCAAGATGCTGAGTTTAATTTATATTTTTATTTCTTCATCTACTATGTTCTAATTTTCTTTTGTTAGGGCTACGATGTAGCCTAACCATGATGATGTAGATTTCATGATTTTTATATTTTATAATTGATTTCATTCATGTGAGTTATATATTATTGTGCATAATGCTTTTGAGTGACTGGCCACCACTTGAATGATCTTATGTGCACGTTTGAGATTGAGAAGTGATAATATGCAATTGCTCATTATAATATATAACCATGAATTAAACGTGGATAGAAATATACTGCGTTATTTGTGTAGCTTTCAGTGATAAGGTGATCCAAAAGACTCATTGTAAGCCGGGAATATTCATAGTTTTTAATGCACTTATGTTTATTTTAATTCACATAGAGATATAGTGGATTAATAAACTGAGTGGGTTTACTATACCTAGAGATAGGATAATAAATATGTTAGGAAATTCCTCTATCACATGTTTGATATCATTCTTGTATTCACAACAATCTGAAATTCATATCTAGTGATTATGGTGAAATTGGATGCTCTAACATATTTATTTGATCGATTTACTACATTTATTCTACAAATTTTGTTTTTAATTTATTCTCAATTAGATTTTGATCTGTTAGATAAATTTTAGAATTAATCTATTTTAATAGTTAATTAGTTTATTAGTCATCGATCTCCGTGGGACGATACTTTTTCTCATCAATATATTACTTATTCGACATGTTCACTTGCGTTTAGAATTTTACGAACAAGTTTTTGGCGCCGTTGCCGAGGATCGTTTGTTTAATACTAATTAATATTAATACCAGATAATTCTAAGTTTAATCTAGCTTTTGTTTCGTTTTATTTTTCAGGGTGTACATCGGTTTATGACACGTAGCCAACAAGGGAAACTTGCTGAGCTTGATCCAGAAATCGAGCGTACATTCAAAAGGCGACTGAGAAAACAGAGAAATCACACTAAGAAGATGGCAGGCGGTGATAATGAAAATCCACGTAGACTTTTAAGAGATTATGCTGCACCAACAGTTCAAGGCACCACATCAAGTATCAAAAGACCTGCAATTCAAGCAAACAACTTTGAGATCAAGCCATCACTCATTCAAATGCTTCAACAATCAGTGCAATTTAGTGGGCTACCAAGCGATGATCCAAACGCTCACATCGATGCTTTTCTTGAAATCTGCGACACCATTAAATATAATGGAGTTACAGATGATGCTATTAGATTGAGATTATTTCCATTCTCTCTTAGAGACAAAGCTAAAAGTTGGCTTTCTTCTCTTCCTGCAGGATCAATCACTACATGGAATGATATGGCTCAAAAATTTCTTGGTAAGTTCTTTCTACCTGCAAAGTCTGCAAAGATGCGTAACAATATTACTAATTTTATGCAGATGGATAATGAATCATTATATGAAGCATGGGAAAGATTCAAAGAATTTCTTAGAAGATGCCCACATCACGGACTACCCGTATGGATGCAGGTACAAACTTTTTATAATGGCTCTAGTACAAATCTTCGTTCTATGATTGATGCAGCTGCAGGAGGAACTCTAAATAATAAAACACCAGAAGAAGCCTACAATTTATTAGAAGAGATGGCATCAAATAGTTATCAATGGCCTACTGAGAGACTACCAATGTGAAAAGTTAGCGGAGTTCACGAAGTGGATGCTTTTGCTACAATTGATGCACAACTTGAAGCACTCAACAAAAAGCTAGATAATATGAGTGTTTCAGTCATGAAAATTCAGAATTTGACATATGATTTTTGCGATGGAGGACATGTTAGCACAGCGTGTCAGGTAGGTAATACTTTTAAACAATCCAGTGAAAATTCTAACTTTGTTGGGAATTTTAACAAGTCACAGAATAATCCCTACTCTAACACGTACAATACGGGATGGCGCAATAATCCAAATTTTTCATGGAATAATCAGAATGTGATGAGACCACTGGGATTCAAACAATCAGAAGAGACAAAGTCAAATTTGGAAGATATAGTCACCAAACTTGCTAATACAACTCATGACTTCATCAAAAGCACGGATGTGAGATTTCAAAACCAAGAGGCTTCAATCAAAAATCTGGAGATGCAAGCGGGTTAGTTAGCAAGCATGATGTTAGGGAGACAACAAGGTTCTTTGCCGAGCAACACAGAGAAAAATCCAATTGAAAACATAAAAGGCTATTACCCTAAGAAGTGGTAAACAAGTGGGAGAAGAAGAGATTTTCAGAGACAAGGAAGAGGTGATCAATAAACAATCAAAGGAGACAAGTAAGAGTAAACTTTTTCCAGATAATCCCAAGCCATATGTGCCGCTAATTCCATTCCCTCAGCGACTCCAGCAGCACAAAATAGATAAGCAATTTTCTAAATTTTTTTATGTATTTAAAATTTTGCATATTAACATTCCTTTTGCAAATGCTTTAGCGCAAATGCCTAGTTACGTAAAAAATTTTAAGGAGATTTTGGCAAACAAAAGGAAACTGGAGGATTATGAAACTGTGAAGTTAAATGAGGAGTGTTCAGCTATTCTACAAAACAAATTGCCTCCGAAATTAAAAGATCCAGGGAGTTTTACTATTCCTTGCACTATTGGGGATTCTTACTTTGAAAAAGCATTATGTGATTTAGATGCAAGTATTAATTTGATGCCTTATTCAGTTTTCAAAAAATTAGGTTGGGCGAGATAAAAGCAACCACAGTGTCACTTCAACTGGCTGATCGATCAATTAAATATCCGAGAGGTATTGTGGAAGATGTTTTGGTAAAAGTTAACAAATTTATCATTCCTACAGATTTCATAGTTCTTGACATGGAGGAAGATTTTGAGGTACCACTTATCTTAGGTCGACCTTTTCTAGCAATAGGAAAAGCTCTTATTGATGTACAACAAAGGAAGTTGATCCTTAGAGTTCAACATGATCTTGTTTCATTTAATGTTTTAAAAGCAATGAAATATCCATCTGATGATAATTCTTGTTTTAAAATTGAGACATTTGACAAGTTGGTGAATAAGGTTTTTCAGGAAAATATTTTTGAAGATCCACTTGAAGCATGTCTGATTCGACTAAGGGACAAAGATATTCAGAATGAGGAGATAAAGGAGTACGTAAATTTCATGGAGGCAATTCCACCATATTCAAGGCAAAAGGCAATTAAATTTGAGGAGTTGGGACAACAAATTACAAAGCCTAAACCATCAATTGAAAAGCCTCCAATTCTTGAACTCAAACCCTTACCTTCTCATTTGAAATATGCTTATTTATATGGAGTTTCTTCTTTACCGGTAATTATATCTTCTTCTTTGACAGATTTGATGGAGAAACAATATAAACCCACTATCCAACCTCAAAGGCGTTTGAACCTAAAGATGCAAGAAGTAGTGAATGGTCAACGTTTGAAGCCCTACTTTGAAGGTGGTTACAACAAGCAGAATACCACCTTTGAACTTCATCCTCCAGATTAGCGACATCTAAGATAATTTGGCTGAAAACTATAAAACAAGCGCTTCTTAGGAGGCAACCCAAACATTTTAATTATGTTTTTTTTTCTAATTTATTGTTAAGTTTATGTTTTGCAAGAAAGAAAAAAAAAAGGGATTAACTTTTCTCTATTTTATCCAGGTTAATTTTTTAGGGAGCATCTTTCAAGAGTTTAATCGTCAAGGTCATCGATGAACTTATCCTACAATCAGGGGAGTTTTCTTCTTCCTAATTCTATTTTTCGCATTGAGGACACTGCTTCATTCAAGTTTTGGGGGAGACAAAATTTTTGGCTAAATTTTTTTTATCATGATTACATTCCTGGTTGTGAATTTTTACGATTCTTAGGAAAATTTAAATTTTATTTAAACTTGCAATTGATGTGTGAGTTAATTTTAATTCTGATTATGTTGATCCACTTACTGAGCACTAAAAGTCCTTAATTTTTTGAATTATGTGTAAATCTAGAGAACATTCATGTGAAGTATTTGATTTTCTTAGATTTCACCCAAATCTTAAAATTTGTTTGATTTTCTCTTGAGGCAAAATCCTAAGCTAAATCTAACTGAGAAAATGATTTAGGCAATTTTTGGATCGATTGAGCCTTTCAAGCTAACCTTGTTTATTTATCCCTAGTCACCCCGTTGAGCCTTAATTATTACCCAATTTTTCATTGGCACCCATATATGTTTAGCCTAGCCATTCTCAAATTATATCATTGTCCCATGCCCTATGAACACGTTGATTTTCTTTGTGGGATTATTTGAGCTTAATAGAAATTTGGGAGGAATGATGGAGTATGAAAAAAAAAAGTGATTGCTATGGTTGTTTGGGGTGTATTATGAAAAAAAAAATTGCTTTTATGGTTCCCTATCCAACTTTCAATTGAGTGAGCCTTTTGGATACTCAATGGGTTGGAAATTTTCATGTTATATTAGGAGGGACTTTGGGAGAAACTCCACCATAAAGCAATTCAAAAAAAAAAAAAAAAAGAAAAAAGAATGAATGATGATATTTGGTGGCAAAGAAATTATCTTGAAAGAGTGAAATTGGACAGTGACATTAGCTCTAATTAGATCCTAGAAATCAACGTGTTGATGGGTGATTTGAGCTTAAAATTACCATTATCTCACCTTTAGCCCAGCCTTACATTACAAACCGAGAAAAGTCCTATTGATTTTTGCTTGGATAATTAGCTTACATTAGTGGAGAGAGGAATGAAAAGCAAACCTATAAGATTTGGTCATAATTATTGAGAATTTTTTAGAGGTTGCATATCAATGTGAATTTATTTGGATTGCATATAATTTGAAAAAAATGAGGACTCTAACACACACACTTGGATCACATATTTAGAATTGGTTTTAACTTATAAATCAATTTCAATGTTTAGATGAAATTTGTGTTTTTCTTTGAATTGTGAATTTGAGCAATTATGGAAAGATGTCATGGAGGAGTTTGTTAGCTTGAGCATGTGTTATGTCTTGATTTTGCTTGAGGACAAGCAAAAGGTTAAGTTTGGGGGTTTGATAACTCTCTAAAAATAGAGTTAGTTTACCTATTTTAGGCAATAATTAATGCCATATCTATGAGAAAATATTTGGATTTCCTTCTGATTATTTGAATTTTCTTTGTTTATGCAGAATAATGAGATATGGAAAAGATAAGGAAAAGAATTGCAAAAATCAGGAATTCGAATCAAGCAGCAGTGGAAAATGGATATCAAATCAGGGAATCCTTGATTTTGTTTTCTAATGTTATTTGCAAGCGTTGGGAGATTAGATAACTTGGATATATCCTATGAAGAGGAGAACATTGAAAGCGAGAGAGAGCAGCTAGGTTTTTGTTAGATCGTTTTTCATTGTTCTAAGAGTTTTTCAAGTATTTTGAAGAGAAGACAAAAGTGGTGACAGAATTCTTGTTCTTTGATTCAAGATGCTGAGTTTAATTTATATTTTTATTTCTTCATCTACTATGTTCTAATTTTCTTTTGTTAGGCTACGATGTAGCATAACCATAATGATGTGAATTTCATGATTTTTATATTTTATAATTGATTTCATTCATGTGAGTTATATATTATTGTACATAATGCTTTTGAGTGACTAGCCACCACTTGAATGATCTGATGTGCACGTTTAAGATTGAGAAGTGATAATATGCAATTGCTCATTATAATATATAACCATGAATTAAACGTGGATAGAAATATACTACGTTATTTGTGTAACTTTCGATGATAAGGTGATCCAAAAGACTCATTGTAAGCAAGGAATATTCATAGTTTTTAATGCACTTATGTTTATTTTAATTCACATAAAGATATAATGGATTAATAAACTGAGTAGGTTTACTATACCTAGAGATAGGATAGTAAATATGTTAGAAAATTCCGCTATCACATGTTTGCTATCGTTCTTGTATTCACAACAATCTGAAATTCATATCTAGTGGTTATGGTGAAATCGGATGCTCTAACATATTTATTTGATTGATTTACTGCATTTTGTCTACAAATTTTGTTTTTAATTTATTCTCAATTAGATTTTGATCTGTTAGATAAATTTTAGAATTAATCTATTTTAATAGTTAATTAGTTTATTAATCATCGATCTCCGTGGGACGATACTTTTTCTCATCATTATATTATTTGTTCGACACGTTCACTTGCGTTTAGAATTTTACAAACACATGGTTTCCATGTTTTAATAAGAACTTAGTAAAGTATGTAAGTTGCCTTTCAACAACTCAACAAATGGCTCCTTCAAATGATACTTTCGGGACTCACATATGACATCATGTTCAAGAATATGTGGAGTACCGGTGGAATTGTTTCTACAAAAAAAAAATTAGTAAAGCAAATGTTGTAAAAGATTGAGCATTGTTAGAGGATAAAGGAAAAGACAATCTACATATGACAATTATCCAGAATCTTGAACTTAAAGAATATTTCAGATTTCAACTGAAATGATTCAAAAATAGGAAAAAAAAAACTTATTTCTCTTCTTTGGTAATGTTTTCCAATAAAATAAAGAAAAATGGTACCCTTAATTAAGCCGGTTCGATTTAAAGAAAAATATTACTTGATATGAAAAGTACTCACAGAAAAATTTGGAAAACGATATTATTATTGGTGAGACCGGTTCCATGGATCCACCCGGGAACCGGACCGGACCGGTGGTCCGGTTCTTGGGGGATCCATGCAACAACGGGTGGTTCTCGATTCCAATTTTTTGGAACCGGTCCTTAGCGGGCGGTTCTTAGTTCTAGGCCGGGAACCACCCACCCGGACCATGCACACCCCTATCAGTGGCATGTCTAGCCCTACCTGGACCAGACCTGCTCTGCTCCACTCGGCAGCATTGAAGATGCCTACCCAATAAAATTTTGGTGTCAACAATATTATATATTGATATGCTTTGTTCTTACATGAAATGTGAAATTCTTATTCAATAATATAGCACCCTTGCTATCATACATAATTTTCACTTCTCATTATGTAAAATGAAGCTCTTTACTAGCACTCGAATAATAATTGGCAACTCGAAACTAGTTGATAAAAAAAATTGGTAAGTTATTCAAATTAAGATAAGTAACTTCTACAAAGAATTGGCAAATTTAAGGGCTTACAATCAAATGCAAATAAAAGATCGTAAAAGATAAGAAAAATTGATAAATTAATAAAAATTATAAACGCTGGTAAGAAACTAAACTGGGAATTGGTAACCCGCTAGTAGTTGGCAACTTATGTAAGAAAAATTGGGGAATCACGCTAATTTAGTTCGATATATAGTTAAAGGTCGGTAAATCAAATATGAGTTCCCAATTTCAAAGTAGTTGATAATCTAATTTGACAAAAGTTGGTAAGTTGTTTCTAAATTAGCTTAGAAATTTCATATAAGAGAAAGTAAATTTGAAGCATTTGTAAATGTGTTAAGGTTTGCCTTTTGTCTATAATTTAGCTCCAATTTGTCAATTTTGGGCAAGAACAAGAGCGAATGACGTCATTTTGCTAATAGGATTTCTCTAATGAGCCATGTCAATCAATTTATAATAAATTAATGCCCTGATGGATTTTTCGGCAAATGAAATTGCCATGGCACCGAAATGAACGACTTTTGGCCAATATGGCAAGCAAATAATTGAAAAAAATAAAGTTATGATCTCAAGTAAGTGCCATATGAAATATGACACTTGTGGTGTTCATATATCATTATTAAATTATATAACGCAAATTTTTACAAAACTGGTAATTTGCAAACTTTAAAAAAGGTTGGTTATTTTCTAATTAAAAAAATTGCTAGATTCCCAACAAGTTAGCCTGGACAAAAAGTCATTAGCCAATTTTTTCTAACCTAACTTATTGAAATTTATCCACACGAAAAAAAAAAAAATCCGCAATTTTGGGCATGGAGCAATGGAACACATACATACTTTAAAAAAATAATAATAAATTAAGTACCACAAAGTCATCGCTAGAAAGAGTCAATCAGACTCAAAAAATTAATCGCTTCCACATTTTCTTATGTAGAGCCTTATGTATCACCATTTAATGATGTGCGATTGGCTTTATTGAAACAAGTTTAGTCAGAACCTTTTCATAAAGGCATACATATAATGCAATTTGTAATCATTAAGAAGTTCTCTATGTTAAAAATTTGATTAATGGATGATGCCAATGGCTGAATCTCCTCACAAAAGATTACGAAGTGAGAAAACTTTAATTTTATTACCATTACGAAGGGTGACAATATCCATGATACGAATAGCATGTCAATTATTTCTTGTACTTCACTATATAAGCGTGTGCATTTGGTCTCTCCCGTCCACCAAATGATGCAAAAGTAAATAATCACACGCTCATGTTCGCAGCCTTGTACAACCTTAACTTGGAAACGGAGTGGCGACAGCAATGAGATGAACTTTCCTTTGGATGGTAATACCAGTGCATTCGGTCATGTCCAAATCCTCCGCTCTCAGACCCTCCGGCAGTACCCAATCGAACTTGCTCACCACATGCGCTAAGACAAGTTCGGTCGTCGCCATCGCAAACGATTTCCCGGGGCAAACCCGCCTCCCAGCACCGAAAGGAATCAGCTCGAAATCTTGTCCATTGAAGTTCACTGAGCTGTTCAAGAATCTCTCGGGCTTGAACTTGTCCGGCTCGTTCCACGTGATGGGGTCCCTACCGATGGCCCATGCGTTCACGATCACTACAGTCCCCTCTGCAATGTCGTAGCCTCGAATTTTGACGTCCTGGATCGACAGTCGCGGGAGGATCGGGATCGGAGGGTGCAGGCGAAGAGTCTCTTTGATCACTGCTCGCAGATAATGCATTTTCTCCAAGTCCTCATCGGTTATATTTTGCTTGCCACTGGTGATTTTGCGGACCTCGATTTGGAGAATGTTCATGGCTCTAGGGTGCCTTAAGAGCTCAATCATCGCCCACTCCAGGACCATGTACGTTGTATGAGTTCCACCGACAAACATGTCCTGTACAAGCACAAAAGTTAAGGAAGGAATAGCGGAGATGAAGAAAGTGAACGGACGGAAGGTTAACATTCGAAAAAGGAGCTGCCAGACAACAATCAATCATCAAGGACAACTAATCATCTTATTATTTCATTCAATTGTGGCTCATATGTTCCAAGAAAAATTAATATATATTAATAATTCATCAACTCGGTTACCGGACCAATCTTAGATGGCATGAAAAATGTTATATTTAGAGTCGTCGGACAATGTTGCCTGGAAAGAAAAAATCAAGAGTGTATGGGATGGTTGGTGGAGAAAAAAGGAGCGCTTACCAAGATGAGTCCTTTAACACTATCGGCACCAAGAGCAAAACCATGAGTCTTCTCCTTCTGAATCTCCAGCAAAACGTCCACAAAGTCTCTCCTATCTTCACCTCCGCCTCCGACGCTCTTCTCCTCCATCTTCCTCCGGTGCTCCTCCACCACCTCATTGAGGAACTCGTCCAACAGGCCCGCGACACGCTCCCCTTTCGCATCTAAACCAGTCACCTTGTTGATCCACCCAAGGCCCGGAATGAAGTCCCCAACATCGAAAATGCCGACCAACTCTATCAGGTCCGCCAATAGTCCCTTGAACTTCATGCCCTGCATGCCTTCACTGTACTTCCTCCCCAGAGCCACCCGGCATATGATGTCGTTCGTCAGCACCACGAACATGTTGCTCAGGTCCACCGAGCGGTGCTGCTCAATCTTCTCCATAAACAAAGAAATCTCTTCTTCTCGCACCATCCGAAACGACTGGACCCTCTTGTTGCTCAGCAGATGGAGGACGCAGATGCTCCTCATTTGCCTCCAGTAATCGCCGTACGGCGACAGCGACAAGTCCTTGCGGTCGTATAGAAGCCTCTCCGCCATGGTTGACCTGAGGAAAAGAAATGACATGAATCAGAATAAAATTAGTTTAAATGAAGCATTCGACGTGTCAAATAAAAACGATAATGATTTGTAATGCCACAAGTTGACACGTGGTTTATCCATATATGGGGAGAAGTACACTATCAGTGCCATAAGTTGTGTACAGCGCTCATTTTGATACCAAAAGTTTCCATCGGATCACTTAAGTGCCGAATCGGAGGAAAAACAATCACTTTGGTGCCACCGGCGAAAGATTCCGGCCAAAATGAAGAAAAAAATCAACAAGGCCTTCAAACGATGTCATTTTCGGTCCTCCTTAAGAAAACGACGTTGTTTTGCCATCCTACATGGATGGCCTCGCAAAAACGACGCCGTTTAACTCATTTGAGGATTTTTCTAACCTAGCTCGCTTGGCCTCCGCCGTCGCTGGGCCGCCGTCGCTCGCTCAGCCGAGCACTCGTCGGGAAATCGGAGATGGAGAGGGAGACATCAATGGCGGCGCACTCGTCGGTGGCCTCCTCGAGCACTAGCTAGATCACGGCCTTTGACTTGGCTGCCGAGTGGCCATCGTCGGGGTTGGGGTCGGGGTCGAGGTCAGAGTTGGAGTTGCGGCCGCCGAGTGGCCATCGTCACGGTCGGGGTCGGGGTCGGGGTCGGAGCTGCAGCTGCCGAGTGACCATCGTCGGGGTCGGGGTCAGGGTCGGAGCCACGGCCGCCGTGGGTCGTCGAGGACGGTGATTGACCAAAGATTTAGGGTTTGGATCGGGGGAGACACCAAACGGCGTCGTTTTGGTGTTAGGATGCTAAAACAACGTTGTTTGAAGGCCTAAGTGATCCAATGGAAACTCCGGCGAGCCACATCAGCATAAGAAATTAATAAAAAAATGCCACGTCGGATTTCCGGTCGATCAGATTGGTGTTAGCACCAAAATGAGCGTTTTTCAAATTTTTTGGCACTTAAGTGATCCGACGAAAACTTTTGGCACCAAAGTGAGCGCCGTACACAACTTACGGCACCCAATAGTGTACTTCTCCCCCCATATCTGTAATCAACCGAGACATTCTCCAATCATAAATCCAAGAAAAAACAACTCTAATACAAAATTAAGATGCATGGACATGAATTGACAGGCTTGCATGAACATGAATTGACAGGCTTAGGCTGTACCTGGGTCGTTGGGCGAAAATGACGTCGTGGGTCTTCATAATGTCACGTGCACCGTCGGAGGACGAGACGACCAGGATGGGCGCGCTCCCGCAGTGGAGGCGCATCAAGGGGCCATGGCGTCTCGACAGGGCTTGGAGCGAGCGGTGAGGGTGATTCCCAAGCTGGTGGAGATTCCCGATGATTGGGAGCTTCGGCGGTGATGGCGGGAGGTGGAGGTTAGTGGTGGCGGCAGCAGAGAAGAGGAGGCGGAGGCATCTGGGGGTGAGGAAGGTGATGAAGAGGACGAGTGCGATTGAGGTCAGCGAGGGGGTAGAGAAAAGCAGTGATGAGATGTTGAAGCTGAACATTGCGAGTGGCGACGGTGGTTTTTCGTTGTTTCTGCGTCTCCATAGGAACGATCTTTTCTGCCTTTTTATCCTTTTGAGTTGTGAACTCGGAGTGGTGGGGGGACGGGGAGCGGACGTGTTGGATTCATATTGCTCATGCTGCTGTTGAGATTTTCATATGATTTTCTATGTAAAATATTATAGAGTTCCTATCTTGTTCGCTTGTTCATAGGAAAAAAAAAATTGACTAGTTCCCCCCATTAGTTATGAATGAAATTAATTGGCTTACTAAGGATATACCATCCGTAAAAGAAATACACACACACAAATACACATAATTATTGTCATCATCGTCATTATACATGTTAGAAAATCTGACCCAAAAATTTAAGTTGTAGATGTAGGAAGATCACATATATATAAAAAAGGATATAAACTTTATAGTCATATATTAACAAATAATTCTTGCCATCCCACTCTTCATTCTTTAGGAGAGGTACACGAATATCGCCAATGACATAATGCCAAAGTTTGCATCCTCTCAAAAAACTTCTTTTTTTTTTCCTAAGAACACAGAGCATACTTCGAACTATTCAAAATTGTCTAAATGGGTAGTGAAAAATCCAATTTATCTATTATATGCACTTTATGGCCGAAAACAATAGAATGGATGTAGAACGGATAAATAATATGAAGAAACCGGCGCTTTGGAAGATAAATATGGAGAAAAGAAGGCCAAAAATGAACTTAGCACGTCGAAGTATCTTAAGTACCGCTCCGAAATGTCCAAGAACAGGTCGGAAAGTGGTCAAACTGTACTGAAAATTGAGAGGATCGGTCTGGCGGCTAACTGAATTGGTTTGGTCTATAGAGGCTGAGTCGGATGCGCATTAGAGGCTAACGGGGCATTCCGAACACTGACCCTTCAATGGCAAACTGACATTGCGGGGTGACGTGGCAGGCTGACGTGGCAACTGCTTGGACGGCTCGCTAACATGGGGACGGCGTAAGCAATACGCGGGCGACACCTTCTAGCGTGTGAGGCGTGTGGATCCAAGGGACGGTGTGTGAGGGCTCGTGCGGCGGGGGATCGTGACGAAATTTAAGGACTTTAGTCCATCTAAGGGCGGTGAGTCTAATGTTGTTTATTTTTCGCAACAAGCAACTAGAAAGTGTTGGAACAAGGCTGAAGAGCACACAAGTTTTGGGAAAAAACAGAACACCAGCGTGATTGACGGGATAAGAATATTAAGAGTGCCAAAACTTTTATACGGCAATCATTTGAGTGTCAAAATTTTTTTCACTCGCTTGAATACCATATTGAAGTAAAATCGCTCACTTGAGTGTCAATTCCAGCAAATTATCATATGTGGAATTTTAAGATTTTGATTTTTTTTTTTTTTTGCTTTTTTTTTTTTTGGCCAACGAGGGTCACCAGCGACCCTCGCCAACTACGAAACCCTTGCCCATGGGCAAGGGGTGCCTTGCCCTTAGTCGCGAAGGCCCAAGGCCAGGCCGTTGGGGCCTTGTTAGCCACTAGTGAGGTCACAAGGGCCCTCGCCAACTCTGGGTAACGTCTTGCCCGCAGCCTCCGAGGCTGCAATGCCCTTGCCCAGGGCCTTTGCATCGAGGGTGAGGCAGCCCTCACCTAGATTTGTCCGTGAAGGCCTTGGCAAGGGCATCACGACCTCGCCGGCCCGGGGCAAGGGTCACTAGCACTAAAGAAATTAATTAATTAATTAATTAAAATTTTAAAAAATTATTCACGTTAGTGCCGGTGAAATCACATCGGACAACCAAAATCTACATCAATTTTTCCAACGAGGCAAATCGAAATTGGAACTTTAGTTATCAGTTTTTCAAATTTGTGGCACTCAAGTGAGTAAAGACAAAGTTTTGATAGTCAAGTGAATTTTGACGCTCGTAGTATTCTTACCCCCATATTGACATAACGTTGCAACGTCGACAGTATAAAGGACCTGATGGGAGCTTATTAAGACAACAAAAGCTCTGTCATCAAAATAAAAATAATGTGGAAGAGTATACTGTGTAATCTTTGTATATCCTATGTAAAGAGTATATGAACTTACTTATAGGATGAATATCCAAAGTAATATGTTATAATGTGAATTGTAATCAAGGATATGCACAAGCAAATGAAGATAATGCATAATTTTGAGAGATATACAAAATTATGGGAGATAAACGGAATCAAGAGAGATCTATAGAATCTTCTAAATATATTTCAAACATTACAGTAGAGAATTATATGGTTTCAAACAATTAAGATATGGTAATTGGCTCATAAGTCATGGTATTAAGATTTTAAGTAGAGATAAATCCAAATATATATATATATATATGCGCTCAAATTTGAGCTCTTTTTTTATAATCTCTCTTGAAGAGTTATTGCACTTCCCAAATAAGAAGTAATGGACCAAGAGAGATTCCGATTTCAAATATTTCTAGATCTCCCATTATTTGCAACCCAATTATTATATTTCCACACTTTAGTTTTTGCGCAAAGTCCAACCTATATGGGAGGAAAAATGTTATGGTAATTAAATATTAAATTACATATTCATTTATTGACTTGAACTTTTAGAGAGTTCTACAAAATTTCACATAATAAATAGATTGGTAATATATAACTCGACCATTACGTGCATATGACTGATCAATAAGCTCCATAATTGAAGTGACAAATTCTTCATAACATCATGCATAATTATTCCAGGGATTTTGTTTTCTTTTCTCCATTTCCAGTAATGATTTTCAGAAAATTAAAGAATACACCATTAATGTAAAGAAAATTTTAAATAAACAGTCTAACCCACCCTTGATTTGATGATGATTTGATAATTTTAACTATCCCATTGCTCACGAACTATCAAACTACTGATAGATAAAACTGCTTGTAAAAAGATATATTTATCCTAGCGATGTATGTTATAATTATTTGTCATGTTTCAACAAACCGATACAAAGAGTACGTATTTTCACTATAGCATCCAAATAACTTCTATTATCATAGTCAATTTTTTCAATTTCATTATCGTTCAAGTCTAACTATTCTTGCCAAAAAGTTTGCTGTCCTCCTCTTTCCAAATAATCACTTATTTTATTTTATTCTTCGCGGCGTTGATGTGACGTTTTGTCACCAAATACTTGTCATTTGGTGTATAATCTCGGGACCATTGCAATTGCACGGTCTTCAGGCCTGCAAAATTTCCACCCGACTCGATCATTATATCTCACGCCGGCAAACAAGGCAGTAGGGATAAATACAATAAAATGTCAAATGTTGTGCACACGCTTATTTTAATGTCAAAAATTTTTGGCAATTTTCTTAAATGCTAAATCGAAGAAAAAACAATCACTTAAATGCCAACGACGATAAATTACGGTCAAGTTGATTACGTTGCATTTATAATTAAATTTATAATATGACTTGGCTATTTTTTTTAAAACTCTAGTTCACATGGCGTGCTTAGTATTGAAGTGATCATTTTTTAACAATGACATTGAAGTGATCACTTTAAATAAATGTTGGCACTCAAACAATTAATATTTATAACTTGTAAACAACGTTGTTTAGGAATGATAAATTAATAAAATATAGTCGCACTGGATTTTCGGCGATCCAAATCGGAGTTAGCACTTAAGGGATCATTTTTTTAAAAACCGGCACTTAAGTGATCTGAAAAAACTTTTGGTATGAAAGTGAACACTGGAGACAATCTTTTGCAATTCTAGTAGACTTATCCCCAAGGAAGCTAAAGAAAAGGGTTGACTTCCGCTCTCTTGTGACATCCTTGAAAACTAACGAGCGTTGTTGAATAATCTAAGTTGCAAAGGACAAACTTAGCATTTGGTCTCTCTGTCCGGTTTCGTGGATCTTTTGGACTGGTTAATAGGCCATCTTCGCAATCTTTTTACCCTTTTTACCGTGGATATTAGATGGTATTCAAATAAGTCCAGGTGCTATTCACAGTAATCTTCTATCCATTTTTCTTATCATCTGAAAATTATCACTATATGCAAATAATTTCCTAGGCTAGATATCCGTAAGCAGTGAAGATTTATCTTATCACATTCATGTTATCTTCCGAATCAAGTTTCAAGCAATTTGGAGTCTTGTAGAGAAACTTATATTCAGAGTACAAAAACTGCGATAGGGAAATCTGATAGTGAGTCCTTTAGTTTTTCTATGTTCTTATGGGGTCCAATGCAATGTATGTTATTTCTAAAGTCAAACTATCATTTATGTTTTGTGTGCAGATCAATTAGCCTTGTCTTGGGAAATAAAAGGTCAGAAGTCCCGGGATTTGTCTATAACTGTAGGGTTGTTCCAAGTTGAATCTATAAAAATCTCTCTAAGGTTGTGAGGGTAAGTGTGTGTTTTAATGAATTTTTGGATTGAGCGCTTGAATTAGAGTATCACCGAAGAAGGCCATATCTCTTTGACGGATTCAACTAAATGGGGATTAATATTTACCATATCTTAAGGCAGATATCCTTAAGTGGCGAACTTTTATTGAATCGTCGACCCTTGGGGTCGATATTATGCAGAAGAAACTAAAGTACAAAAAAAGGAACAAAATGAAAAGATTGAAATTTGGAATTTTGTTTGGGATGTTCCAGTAAGCATTTGTTGGGACCCAAAATGATGGGGGCATCACAAGCATAAAATTTCGCGTCGCTCCCGCATTGCTATTGATATATTATGCAAGAAAGCGATTTCAAATGCTACGCGTGATCAACTGCCCCCATATCAACTTCAACTTTATAAAATGGTCTTGAGATTTGTCATTTGCTCTTTAAATGCGACAATTACTCGTGCTGTAAGGTCAATGATATAGATAAGTTGCCACGCGAGAATAAAATGGCCGGCCTAAGGTCGTGCGCTTGATTTGTACACTCAGATTCGAGCTTTTAGAGTTAGGTCACAAAATTATTGAAAACGGATCGAGACGTATCAAATTGCGTTAAACTTTAAGTTGACATCGCCTCCATTTCATGTCGAAATCAAGTTTCTCTCTCTTAGCAAATTCTCTATGATCTAATCTTGTTGGAATTTCATTTGCACACTCAACGATTAGAGAACAAAATTCGTTGAGAGCTGAATTTATTGATTTGGCCTAAATGGAGCTTCGTGTTTGATTGAATATCTAAGAGATGGTTTCTCAAGATGATCAACATCAACACGGTTGCCAGCCAAAAATGTTCGTTATAGTTGGTTTGGCAGAATAGAGACCATTGGCCATGACGAGTATTCTGGTATAAAAGTTGTTCGAGTTGACTTTGAATGGTTGTGGCTGTGCAAAGCTGCAGTACACAGCGACAAGGAAGAGACTAAAATTGAGATATGCCACTTCGAAAAACGACCACCTAGATAAAGCAAGAGTCGGCCTAATACAGTACCCTTTAACAGGTTTTAGAGATTATTGAGGGGCATGAATGTATGAATGTGGGGTGACAAACGAAATCCCTACATCGCGGAACTATACAGTGTCAACAAGTTAAGATATTCTAATTGGTTCATAAGTCGTTGTCTTAAGTATTTGAGTGAAAGTAAATTCCACTGGATAAATATAGGCATAAAGACAACTAAAAGTGTCAAAAGTTTTATACGGCACTTACTTTAGAGTCCGTTCATTTCGCGAAAAATATCATGTTTCTCCAAAAAGCCATTTTCAATAAAATGACTATATTTTTCAGTATTCAGCTAAAACATGAAATTTGAATGAAGAATATTTTATATTGTTCGTTATCCAATTTGATTTTTTGGAAAAAAATGAATTTTAATATTTTTAATTGACCAAAATTTGATTTTATTATATATATATATATATATATAATTTAAAATTTAATTATTTTTATATTTAAAAATCAAATTTTATTACTTTTAATCTTTGGTTTTTCTTTTTTTCCTTTTTTTCTTTTCCTTCCTCCTCCTTCCTCCACCGTCATGTGCCTCGACGATGGCCAATTGCCCGGTGGCTGACAAAGATGTGGATCATCTAGATCGACCAAGCCTCAAGCTCGCCGGCCTCAACAGAGCTTAGGCTTGCTTGGACTAGGTGAGCCATGAGCTTGCCGACCCAATCCATGTGAGCTCGAGCTCCACCAAGGCCGATGAGTGATGTAGTTAGAACTAACACCTAGAGAGGGGTGAATAGGGGTTTAAAAGAAATCCTGATAATCAAACGCAAAATAAAATAAGCTGCAAGTAAAGTTTAGATAAAGATCAGATTTGCGAAACACTAGACTTTTGAAATGGCCAAAAAGTGTGCAACAGACTTTTAAAAATAAAAAATGAGTTAAGAGAAGAGAAAATTATACACGAATTTTATAGTGGTTCGACTTAGATTAAGTCTACGTCCACTCTCTCACGTTAATAGCCTACTGACTGGATTTCACTATAAGATGAACAAAAGATTATAACTTTGAGTGCAAACACTCAGTGATAGAACTCTCTATCTTACTTAGTCACTCTTTTTGTGTTTTCTCTCTTGATCACAATTTGTAACGCTTGCAGATGAAGACAAATAATTGAGAATAGCTTTAAACTTTGGAATTTCAAATTCACGTTCCCACACTCTCTTGACTATATGACCTCCTTTAAATACACCTCTATCCATTGACACTCTCTAGAGGAATTTCTTCCAATCAAATCATTGAACAAAATCTTTCAAAGGGATCTAGTGGCTGTCGAAGATAGGAATGCAATTTCTACTTGATTATGGTCGCCCATACTGTGACATCCCAAAACGTTACCTGACACGTATATTTTATATTATTAATCTCTTTTAGTATGCGGAAACGTAATCAAATATTTACGAATATTCTTTTAACGATTAAAATCTCATAATTATAACAAACATACTTCTACTTCTTTTATTTATGCCACATACGAGTTCACAACTTCATTACATTTCAAGCAAAAGACAGAAGTCTGGGTAGGGGTAAGGAAACCTATCTTCAAACTATACTATACTTTCAAAAGTCTGCCTATACTAATGGCCAAACCGAATCATGGGTTGATAACTTCTCCGTCTGCTGCGTCTTCAACGTCCAAATTGAAGCTACTCAAATGATCGACTAACTCTCCATCAAGATTACGATACGAAGCATCGAACCAGAAAGGAACCCACTCCACGAAACTTCCTACATCAACCCATATCATAGAACTACACTTAGTATATATTATTTCAAACTCTGGTTCAAGCACAGTTTCATTAAAAAAAAAACTTCATTATACACAAGGACTCCATAGCACAAAAGTTGAGGGGTTTCCATCCTACACGTCTAAAAATAAAATGGATGAGTCAAAGCCCAGTAAATGAAATCTCTAATTTTAAGTTGGAAAAATCATCTTATCACTTCACCCGGTATACACAAAATGAATGCATAATCATCCAATAAATATGATACAAATATAAATAGATTTTATCTTTCATTTTCATCTATCATAGAAATTGTCAACCAACAAAACGTTCATCTAGACTCATGCATCCATGTTTCATACAAACAAATTATTTAAGCAATATTTAGTTCTGCATATAGCAATGCATTTTATTTATTTATGTTTCATCCTCCCGAGGTATCCAGACACACAGGGCATCTCAACTCCGAGGCATCCTGCAAACTTTCACCATAGGGCATCCCGACCAATGGAACATCTCGACTCCCGAGGCATCCCGAAACACTCCTCGGGGCATCCCGACACATGAGGCATCCTCACTCACCGCTATACAGGTGACAAAATCATATTAATCTCATTCAAGCCATGATATATGCATACTCACAAGCATATCATACATATCTCAACTCAATTTAATGCATTTATCAAATAACCACATATGAAATAACACAGACATATTCTGGTTATTGAAATATGGACATTCAAATAAGTACAATCTAAATCTAGACATCAAGCAAATTCTGGACATCAAAATCTAATAAATCAAATGGGGGTATTTTGAATATGAATGAATAGGTACATTCTGGAGGTAAAGTCTGAATATGTAAATGGGTACATTTTAGTACATTATGGTCGTAAAATCTGAACAATCAAAAGGGTAAATTTCTATTTAATAAAAGCTCATAAAACAAAAGAACAGATCTAACAATGAACAGACTTACAAATGGACAGATTTAACCATGGACAGAATCAACAAATGAATGGATTCAATGAGAAATAGATTCATAATTAGTAAAGTCTACCTGAACTAATAAACAGACTTATCAATGTACAAATTCACAAGTTGGTAAATTCAACAAATGGACAGACTCACCACTGAATAGATTCGAGCAGATTCACAAATGGACAGATTCTGTCTTAGGGAATTCCAGCATAAACAAGTGAAACAAACAGATTTTGACTGGTAGAATTCCAGTAGAACAAAGCAAAACAAACATACAATGAGTCATCGAGATAACTAAGACAGAATGACCCTATTCTAACTACTCATAATGAAATAGAAAGAAGCAAAACGAACATGCAATGGGTTATCAAAACAAATTTGGCAGAATGACCAGATTCTAACTACTCAAAATGAAGTAGAAAGAAGCAGAACGAATATGTAATTGATTATCAAGATAAATATAGCAAAATGACGAGATTCTAATTACTCATAATGAGGCAGAAAGAAGTAGAACAAACATGCAATAAGTCATCAAGACAAGAATGGCAGAATGACCAAATTCCAACTATCTAGAATGAGGCAAAAAGAAGCAAAACGAACGTACAATAAGTCATCAAGACAAAGATGGCAGAATAATCAGATTCTAACTACCTAGAATGAGGTAGAAAGATGCATAACAATTATCCAATGGGTCACCAAAACAAAAATGACAGAATGGTAAGATTTTAACTACCTAGAATGAGGTAGAAAGAGGCAAAACGAACATACAATGAATTATCAAGATAAATACAGCATAATGATGAGATTCTAACTATCTAGAATGAGGCAGAACGAACATAAAATGGATTATCAAGACAAATATGGCAGATTGAACACGTTTTGACTACCCTGAATCACACTAAACAAACCAAAACAAATCAAAGGGAAACAAAACAAACTTGTAAAAAATTATCAAGCCACTTAATAACCACCATACACACCTCAAGACTTCACCTTTCACTCAACCAACCAAAATAGAAGTTTAAGCTAACTTAACACTAGAAATTTCACTTACCTCGAACGAACGCAAACCGCAAATCATTAATTGCCTTCACCACCCTAGTAGCTCTTAAATATGAAGTTTGCTCTCTAAATTCTTGAAGTGAAAAGCAAAACTAATACATGCAGCTTCTATTTGAATTTTGAGGGATGAAAAATGAGTGTTTTGGCAAGATAGAATGGCTTTTGTTTAAACTTAATTAAGATAATTTAATTTATTGCAATGTTAGGTGTAAATTTACATGTTAATCTTCAGCTTGATGTGGCAATAATGCAAAGCAAGGCCCTTGCACGTGACCAAAGAAAATACAAGAGAAAAATGAGTCATCTTGAAATAATCCTCACTTAATTTAAGTGTAAAAGAAATTAGCCACAAAATATAATATTGTAAGAACACATGGCTATGCAAAATATAATTTAAAGACAAGTGGCACTCAAAAGTCAAATTAATAAATTTTTGCAAGGTAAACATAATAAGTTACGTAGCCCTCTTCTCATAATATTCATTAGCATAGATTAACCATTATTATCAATAATTAATTAAATTTACACAATTTATAACACCCATCAACCATTAAGACAACAATAAGTTAATTACTACCGTTTTACTATTACCACATGCATAATTTTATTCTACGTCGAACCTAAGACAATTTATGTTTATGAAAATTATCCGCCGCGTCCCACGAAAATTTTACAACTCCATTAAAGTCTACGTGTGTCCGTCCGAATACTAAGGGAAATAATACTTAGCTTAAAATTTAAGTATCATTATCATAACATGAATTTTTGAATATTGCATAATTACAAATACGGAAATTACAGATGTCACACATATAATTAGAATCTTGGTTTCCATAATTGATGCTTCCCAAAAAGGAATTTGTCTTTAAGATTGATTTCATCAATTTGTAATTGACTCAATCCATGAATTTGTATATGGTAAGTAAAATCCTTTGTTAGAGAGCTAGACATTGTAGAATAATTTTCAAATAAGTTTCGTTTGAGTCACAACACGAGTATGGTTCTAACCTTCTCCTTGTTTTGGACATAAACTCATTTTGGACTCATCAAAGTAGGATATGCTTTTGGGATAGAATGGACTTTGACAAAAGTCTTTGATAGTTCCTTAGAAATATCTTATAAACAATATGTTTTAAAGATAGACAATAGAACAAAAAAGTTTTGTCAACTTCAAAACCTTGTAGGAGTTTTCTCAACAATCTCCCCATTTTTTATGGTTCATGCAGATTTAAACACTTAAGAATATAATAACCTACAAAAGAACACTTGAACAGCACAACTTACAAAAATTAAGAGTTAGCGAATAAGCGGACATAATAAGCAATCATTAGATAAAGACAATCTCAAAAACATGAGTCTACAAATACAACATTAAAAATCATATGCCAAAAACACTTAAATCTGCAACCAGACATCAAACACACTTAAATCTGCAAAAGTCTCCCCCTTTTGTAAGCATCAAAGAGCGTCTAAATTGCAAATCGAATCAAAAACAATAAGTCAAAAACACACCAAAAATTTAAACACACGAAGAAGGATGTTGTCTAGATTCCGGTATCTCTAGGGATGCGAACAAGATGGAAATCTTCCATGTTCTGCACGGTCTCCTCAAGTTTAGCCATGCATTGACCAAAAGCATCATCAATCTTGGCATCAAGAGAAATGTGCATCTTCTAGATCTCAACCTCCATCCCATACTGATGTGCTTTGATCTCCAAAAGGAGTTCAACTATTCTAGGATAGTTTGCATCCGGTTTTGTTTGACCACTAGCCTTTACAAATTGCATTGGAGGGATATCCAAACTTGAAGGAAGATTAGTTTGTACCTTGGAAGTATGTTGCTCCCCTTGAGCATCAGCTTGCTTTGTCACCAATAGAATCCTCAGGGAAGTGAGAAGCATAGATGTCCTCTGCATCTGGTGGAGAACGACCGATACTATCACTGAAGGTTTGTTATGCAAGCTATACTTTTGAAGAGGAGTTTTCTCAACAACTCCCTCACTTATGTGCCTTCAATCTGAGCAATGATTATTCCACTTTCTAGATTATTTTCTTTTTCAGCATTCTCAACATCTTTTGGTTGATCATTTTCCTCGTTCTCATCTCCTGTAGCATCTTCAATATTTTCTCCGTCATCATCTCCTTCTTTGTTAGTCTTTTCTTCATTTTGGTCACTTCTTCCTCTTCTTCTTCTTTCTCTTCCTCCTCCCCTTCTTTTTCTCCTACTTCTTCTTCTTCACTCTCTTCTTCTTGTTCTTCCTCACTTTCTTCAACTTTTTCTTCAAATTCTACCACACAAGTAACTAGGTCCCTCATAGCAATGTTTGCTACATTATCAAAGAAGGTCTCCTCTTTATCTTCTACCTCATCCTTATCTTGTAGCAAAAGGATAGGTCTTTTTCTTTTAGGAGACCTGGAGACCACACTCTTTCCCTTCCTCATTTTCTTAGCCACACTGTTGGTCTTGGCAAAACTAGCAGATTCCCTTTTCACATGTTCCTAAACATTAGAGATTTTCTTTAACCTCATCTTGGAGATCATTTTAAGACCAATCTACATGGGAGGAAGAATTTTAGAGCAAAGGCTTGAGAGAGATTGAATCTTGAAGTGCTGAAACAATCTTGTCACCAAGACGCCATAAGAAAGTAAGCCTTTCTCCTTCATTACCTTTTTGTACATGTGTAACAGAATGGTGTGTGGCAAAGATAAGGCAACTCCATTGCCAATAGCCCACATCATTTTGGCTTTAAATTTGGAAACATCTGTCTTTAAAGCAGCCTTGGGTCTGATGCAATTGATGACAATTTTATGAAACAAAATGTTGAATGTGGATAGCCTAGAGTAGGTTATACCTCCTTTTAGAACCTTGTCCTTAACCAAAAACTTGATCACTTCTTCATTTGAAACATCAATAGGCATGAAATCACACCTTTCTACCCCAAAAGATCAACCAACAAGTTTATATCCACATCAAAGACATTCTCACACACAGTGAACTGGAGATGTGTGGGAGACAGAGCAAACAAGTTCGAATAGAAGTAAGTAGTTAATTCTAGATAGGCATCAGATGTTTCCAAACAAAAATTTTCCATTTGAAGTTTTGCAAACTTCTTCCTCAGAGGCACTTTAATTGTTTCTAGAAAATCAAAGTCGACAATTCAAGGATTAATCACACCTTTGTTTACCATTTGCGCATAATCTTCTTTATGATCTTTAGACCTAAACAACTTCCCTTTCGAACTTTTTATCCCAACAGCAATACCTTTCTTAGGCTAAAAATTTTAAACAACCACTCATCATCATCTTCCTTCTTACCTTCTACCTAACTTTCCGTCCCAAACCTAAGATCAGAGGGGAAGACTATAAACTCTTCCTCCGCTCTTCCAGGTTTTACCAACCCCAATTTTTCCATGGCTTGCAAGAACAACGTCTCAATTTCGTACCCGTTTTCTTTTAGGAAACTGGTAATAAAATCCATAAGACTTCCTCTCTTCTTCAAAAACTCATAATATTTAAGAAGAACATCAGGTTTGCTTACTGAAAGAGGGGTTGCTTCCTAAGTGACTTCCTGCTCCACTAAAGGTCGATTTGTGCTTCACAAGGGTTCGTCTCCAGTAAGATCAAAGTTTGTAGAACCAAACATTGTTTAAATTGATTATTTGTGTTGAAACATGGTGTGCCATATGCATGAGTCTAGATACAAATATTGTCGAATGATGGTTACTGCAGTAAATGAAAATAAGAAAGGTAAAGTCTACTAATGTTTTTATCATACTTACTAGATTATTATGCATTCACTTTGCTTGTACCAGGTGAAGTGGTAAGAGGATTCGTCTAATTTGAAACTAGAGATATCATTTACTGGACTTCAACTCATTCCTTTATTTTTCAGACGTGTAGGATAGACACCCCTCAACTTTTGTGCTACATAGTTCATATGTACCATGAAGGTCTTTATGAAAGTGTGCTTGAACTTGAGTTTGGAATAATATATACCAAGTGAATTTTCTACGGTGTGGGTTGATGAAAGAGGTTTCATGGAGTGGATTCCCCATAGATTCATCGCTTGGTATCAAAACCTGGATGGAGAATTGCTTGGTCCGTTGAGGAGCTTCGACCTTGATGATAGTGGTGATGCAACGGAGGGAGAAGTTATCAACTCGTAACGTTAGTCTAGACGTTTATATAGGCAAAATTTTGAAGTATAGACATTGAGATAGGTCTCCCTAACACTTACCGAGACTTTTGTATTTTGCTCGTAATGTAATAAAGTTGTGAACTTAAAATCTGGTATAAATAAAAGAAGTATAAGTACGTTAGTTGTACAACTTTCTTTGTAAAAGGGATTTTTGAAAATGTTTAATTACGCTTCCGCATGCTTAAGGAGAATAATATTATAAGAAACACATGTCATGCGTGACATTTCGGGCGTCACATGCCTTTTGTTCGATGTAGAGTATAAGCCATACCCCAATATTCTCTCACGAGGTGATGCTTATTTAAACCCAACACAATTGTACACTAGTAAAAATTTTCTACATTCATTGCCTTGGTCAAAAATTCTATTATTTGCCTATGTGTCAACTTTCTCCAGCACTACCTTTTATTCCACTTTCTCTCGGATGAAGTGATAATTTATGCTGATATGCTTTAATCTTGCATGAAATCCAGAATTCTTAGCCAAGAATATAACACTCTGGCTATCACACCTAATCTTCACTCCTTGTTGTGTAAAACCAAGCTCTTTGGTAATACTCAAATAAGAATTGGTAACTCAAAACTAGTTGATAAGAAAAGTTGGTAAGTTATTCAAATTAAGATAAGTAACTTCCACAAAGAGTTTGCAAATTGAAGAGCTTACAAACAAATGCAAATAAAAGTTCGTAAAAGATAAGAAAAATTGGCAAAGTAAGAAAAATTATAAATGTTGGTAAGAAACTCAACTGGAAGTTGGTAACCCAATGGTAGATGGCAACTTATGAAAGAAAATTTGGGGAATCACGCTAGTTTAGCTCGGTACTTTGAAAAGAATATTAAATGTAGGGATTTATTGTTCAAGGCAAAAAAAAGTTAATATCCTATTAGAAAAAAAATTAAAATATGTAGTTAAAGGTTGGTAAGTAACTCAAATGCAAGTTGCCAATTCATAATTAGTTGATAATTTAATCAGACAAAAGGTGGTATGTTGCTTCTAATTTTTCATATAGGAGAGTTGGTAAATTTGAAGCATTTGTAAATGTGTTAAGGTTTGCTTCTTATCCCTAATTTAGCCCCAATTTGTCAATTTAAGGCAGGAACAAGGGCCAATGACATCGTTATTATGGGCTTTGCTAATAGGATTTCTCAAATGAGCCGCATCAGTTGAAATTAATTCCCCAACGGATTTTCCGGCAAAGAAAATTGCCCATGGCATTGAAATGAATGACTTTTAACTAATATGACACGCAAGTAATCGAGAAATATATATATATATATATATATATATATATATAATTTCAAGTGAGCACCGAGCAAAATATGACACTTGTTGTGTTCTTAACCCATTAGTAAATTATATGACTAAAAGTTATTGGTAAATTGCAAACTTTAAAAAAGGTTGGTTATTTTCTAATAAAAAAATTGGTAGATTCCAGCAAGTTTACCTGGACAAAGAGTCGTTAGTCAATTTTTTTTTTTAACCTAATAGTTTTTTACTATTGTAAAACTTATTCAAATTTGTCAAAAAAAAAAAACCGCATTTTGGGGCATGGAGCAATAGAACACATACATACATTAAGTACCATACGGTCATTGTTAGAAAGAATCAGACCCAAAAAAAATTAATGGCCTCCACATTTTCTTAAGCAGAGCCTAATGTATCACCATTTAACGATATGCGATCAGCTTTATTAAAACATGTTTAGTCTGAACCTTTTTATATAAGCATACATATAAAAGCAATGTTTAATTATTTAGAATTTCTCTATGTTAAACATGTGATTAATGAATTATGCCAACGGCTGAATCTCCTCACAAAAGATTACCAGGCGAGAAAACTTCGAATTTTTTACCATTCCGAAGGGTGATAATATCTATAATACAAATTGTTAGGGAAATCCTTTATGATGTTTTGAAGATGACAAAATAAATCAAAGGCTACTAACGTGTTTGATGGTTGAGTAATAGACTATTCAGATAATAGAACATGTAAAGGATATTGTCAAAGTCTGAAGACGTCCAGAAGACTGAACGGAACACATGTCCAAAGTATATTTTGAAGATTTCCAGACTTCTGTGTCAAAGTCTCGAAGACCGCGGACTTTAGTGTCAAAGTCTGTTTTACATCGTAAGTCCGCCTACTCGACAAATTCCAGATCGAACGTGAATGAAGAACCGAAGACAGACTCTATGCTCAAGCCGAACCAAAAGACAGACTCTATGCGAAGCGGAACATAACAGACGTGTTCGACCTTAAAGCTAAATCTGTTCAGACCCAGATTGTAAAGTCTATCGCACTCAGACTCAGATTGTAAAGTCTATTGCTCTCAGACTTTACATCCAAAACTCGATAGAATGTAACACAAGCCCGAAGATATAACGGCTAGTTATCTGGTTTGGATTCTACATCAAGATTGATTTGATTGACTCAATCTAATTGATTGACAATTGGATCTTGAAGACAAGAACTTTCTATACGAAGAAGCTTTACTTATGGAAACCAAGATTTCGTTTGTATGGGCGATCGGAATCAATTTGGGATTCTACTTTTGTCACTCAACGGCTACCAAATCTTCTAGATACAGGGCTGTCCAATGGGTATATTGGAAGACGATCCTCAAGATGCTGTCCAACGGCTAGTTTGGAAGTGGAGGAGTATTTAAGGAGATGAAGGACCGATGAGCAAGTAAGAGACGGAGTGTAGAATTTATAATTCCAAAGTCTCGAGCGATCTTCTATCATACACTTGTCTCTCGTGAGCTTAAACGTTTGTGATCTTGAGAGAAATACCAAAAGAGTGACTTAGTGAGATAGTGTGATCTACTACTAAGTGTTTGCACTCAAAGTTGTAATCTCTTGTTGATTGCATAGTGGAATCCAGCCAAGAAGGCTGTTAGCGTGGGAGAGTGGACGTAGGCTTGGATTAAGCCGAACCACTATAAACATTGTGTTCTTATTCTCTTCCCTCAACTCATTTATTTTATTCCGCATATATTTGCCAAGGTTTTGTTTAAACACCTATTCACCCCCCTCTAGGTGTTATTACTAGTCCTCTCAATTGGTATCAGAGCCAAGTGCTCGGTTTATAAAAGTGTTTTTACTTTTGAGCTAAAGATCTTTTATGGCTAGTATCTTGGTACCAGGACTTATGGAGGGACAAAGCAACACAAGGCCACCATATTTTTATGGAAAGGAATACAACGTGTGGAAGAACAAAATGAAAGCATTCTTAAGATCTAGAGATCCCTTGCAATGGGATGTTGTGGAAAGAGGAATCAATCCCACTACCGCGTCTACATCAAATAAGGATGGCAAAGACAAAGAAACCAAACCGCCTGCTCCTATGTCTCGGACGGAGATGTCCAAAAGAGAAGCGCTTGATGCAAAAGCCATTTATTCTTTATATTGCGCTTTATCTCCTACTGAATATAATAGAATCTCTTCATGTGAAACAGCAAAAGAAGTTTGGGATAGACTTCATGTTACATATGAAGGGACTGATCGTGTAAAAGAGACAAGAGTAAATTTCCTGCTTGGCCAATATGAATCCTTCAAGATGAAGCCGAGAGTCGATTGGAGATATGTTCAATCGTTTTACAGAAATTGTAAACGGTTTGGCGTATCAAGGTCATCCAATTTCTTCTCCAATGAAGGTCAACAAACTCTTGCGAGGTCTCTCAAAAGATTGGAACCATGTCAAGACTTCAATCCGGGAAACTCGAGAGGATTATGCAACTCTCCGTTGATGAATTGATTGGCACTCTTCAATCCTATGAAGTGGAACAAATCAATGATGAAGATCCCGAAGGTAAGAAGTCCATAGCTTTAATATCTAACTCGATTTTGATGATACAGATTCAGAAAATGATATGGACGACGAAGAACTTGCTTTTATGATCAAGAGATTCAAAAAGCAAAGTAGAAAAGGAAGGAAATTCAGTGAAAGAAAACAATACAAGCAAAATGGGCAGAAAAGAACCATGAAAGAAGATGACGAGCAAGGATATATATGCTTGATGGCACATTCAGAATTAGAGTTTGACTCTGACACAAACTCAGAACTCGATGAGGAAATCAAGGTAAGCAATTCAAAAATTCCTATCAAAGTCTCAAAATATATAAATGAGCTTTGCTTAAATCTCAAATCTTATCTTAAAAGGATCTCCGAACTTAAAAAGGAGAATTCTTGGCTTAGGCAACAGGATCTTTCTCAAAAGAAAAGTTTGAAATTTTGCAAAAAGATTTTCTACAAACAAAAGAAAGTCGAGATTTACTTGTCAAGGAAAATGATTCTTTAAAGAAAGAACTTTCAAATATTTCGACAAAATTTTCAAATGGTTCAAAAACTTTAGAGCATATCCTTTCTATACAAGTACCTTATTATAATAAGTCGAGGCTTGGTTTCAATAAGGAAAGTGATTCTCTAATAGATTTTCCTAAAGTCAAGGAGAGACTCAAACAAAGACCTCCTAAACTTGCGTACAAGAATCATTTTCAAAAAGTGTTTACAAAATCTGTTGGTCGAAATGCCCTCAAGTGTTCAAATTGTGGAGATTCAGAATACTTTGAGAAAGAATGTCCTAAAGTCTGGAGACCTATTAAGGAAGATTGGGTAAAAATAGCAAACTCTACTAACTCTCATGGACCCAAGAAAAATGGGTACCAAAGAAAAAAATGAGTTATTTTTGCAGGAAATAAAGGAAGAGAAGAATGAGAGTTTGGTAAGGAATGTATATATTTTTATTCTCAATTTGGTTTGAGTACACAATTTAAAATTTCTCATTATGCTTGATATTCGATATATCCTTGGTTGATTCAGATTTTATAATGATCATATCCTTTGACTTGTTTTATTGAAGAAAGAATTGTGTGATTTGTTTTTGTAATTCGAGATTTGATATAATATGTGTGATCATTTTGTTTAGAGACAATTGAATTTAATTGATTTGATTTTATGCTCTCAAATTGTCATATTTTGCAAAGCATAAATCTGTTTTACGAGATATTAATTTATTATGCAAGATATTCTTAGATACTCAAGGATTTTATTCTCTCTGTTTTTATGGTCCTATGACTAAGTGAGAATTTATCCTTCAAAATATCATTGTGCATAATATTCTTTCTTTGAATACTTTGTTATGATGAATCAAGAAAGAATATTTTTTTTACGGAGATTTTCTATTTTACTCTAACGAAAAGGAAGGATCCAAATTGATGGATACCAAAAAGGGAAATGAGTTGTTTGCAGGAAATTCTATAAGGGAAGAACGATCGTGAATCTACGCAGATTTTGGTACAATCTGAAAAATATCTCTTACAAAGATTGGTAATGATTTTTTTTATCAATGGTATATTGCAAATATATACCTTGGGTAAGAGAATATTTTATCATCCCGCCATACAAATTTCTACGTGCATTTATCTTGATTTTGGACGATTGCTTATCATTTATATTGCAAATATTTCTTCTCATAAATATAAGGCATTGCAATATTTTTTTCTTGATTTGGCACGTGATAGAAATATCATCTTTCTTTTTACGAAATGCATCAATAATATATATCTGGATTTATGCTTAAGAAAATCCATTTGATCTCGAAATATATTATTGCATATTCATGGATATACTTGCTATATTCTTAGAAGATATCTTATATCTAGCAAGTTTTGATCCGCAAATCGGAGGAAGGTATTACATGATATTTTTGCAAGGATTATTATCTATTATACAAGATTTTGCAGGTGGCAATAGAATCTTCCATATGGAATTTGGAAAGCTTGATCAGAAAATTATGAAAATTCTATACTATCTTTTGGAGGTTCAAAAATTCTATTCCTTGTGCAAAATTTTTGATTATTGAGGAAATCCCTTATGTGTCGGACGAAAGGTTGAGTAGTTCTGAATTTTTAATAATTGATAATTTTATATATGCTATTCAATTTATTTATTTGAAGAAAGGGCATTATATATTATGTGGATATTATTACAGCTTATTTGTGCAAAAAGTTCGTTAAGTTGATGCAGGTTAAATTCGAGACGAGCTTGATTGAAGAAAATAAATTTTTGCCTCGAATTTCAAAATGCAAGTGATCATTACAGATGTTGTTGCTACAAAGGGAATAATGGAAAAATATTTTGTTCAACGTGCACAAGCAACAATTGTTTCTATTCGCAAATATTGTCATGATGATAGGGGGAGAAAGCGAATCCAAGAAAAAGGAAAGAATCGTGATCATCTCAAAAGGCAACAAATTGAGGGGGAGCTTTGATCAATTATGGAAAAATATTTTTGAATTGATCGTGATCTTGTTTATTATGGAATGAAGGAAAAGGTAAATGTGTTGGAACTTACCAAGTTCTACAAAATCCGGTTAGTGCATTTTTTTTACCTTTTGTCATAACAAATCTTTTATTGGTATTATCTTTTATTATGACAAAAAGGATAAGTGAATTTTATAATGCATCCGTGATTTTTATTTGCCGATATATATGATCGAAGTGAGCTATATTGCATATTTTCAATATTCGATTTATAAAAGCTGATTTTTGGAAATCATTTGTTATCGTTTTATATTCTCTACGTCATACTATTTCTATTGTTATCGCTTTTGATTATGACAAAAAGGGGGAGAGAATATGAATATGCATATGTGTTGATTGTTTAATTTTATTTATTGCATAATATTGAGCTGCGATTATTTTTCTATATATTGTTATGCTCAATCTATTTGCTATCTTCTGATATCCTTTGATTTAAATTAATATTTTTAAAAGTATGTTTACAAATCTGCATATTCAGAGATTGTTTTGTCATCATCAAAAAGGGGGAGATTGTTAGGGAAATCCCTTATGATGTTTTGAAGATGACAAAATAAATCAAAGGCTACTAACGTGTTTGATGGTTGAGTAATAGACTATTCAGATGATAGAACATGTAAAGGATATTGTCAAAGTCGAAGACGTCCCGTAAGACTGAACGGAACACATGTCCAAAGTATATTTTGAAGATTTCCGACTTCGTGTCAAAGTCTCGAAGACTGCGACTTTAGTGTCAAAGTTCACTTTTTACATCGTAAGTCCGCCTACTCGACAAATTCCGATCGAACGTGAATGAAGAACCGTAAGACGACTCTATACCAAGCCGAACCAAAAGACGACTCTATGCGTAAGCGAACATAACGTGTATGTTCGACCTTAAAGCTAAATCTATTCGGACCCGCATTGTAAAGTCTATCGCACTCGGACTCGGGAGTTGTAAAGTCTATTGCTCTCAGACTTTACATCCAAAACTCGATAGAATGTAACACAAGCCCGAAGATATAACGGCTAGTTATCTGGTTCTACATCAAGATTGATTTGATTGACTCAATCTAATTGATTGACTCAATCTAATTGATTGACAATTGGATCTTGAAGACAAGAACTTTCTATACGAAGAAGCTTTACTTATGGAAACCAAGATTTCGTTTGTATGGGCGATCGGAATCAATTTGGGATTCTACTTTTGTCACTCAACGGCTACCAAATCTTCTAGATACAGTGGCTGTCCAATGGGTATATTGGAAGACGATCCTCAAGATGCTGTCCAACGGCTAGTTTGGAAGTGGAGGAGTATTTAAGGAGATGAAGGACCAATGAGCAAGTAAGAGACGGAGTGTAGAATTTATAATTCCAAAATCTGAGCGATCTTCTATCATACACTTGTCTCTCGTGAGCTTAAACGTTTGTGATCTTGAGAGAAATACCAAAAGAGTGACTTAGTGAGATAGTGTGATCTACTACTAAGTGTTTGCACTCAAAGTTGTAATCTCTTGTTGATTGCATAGTGGAATCCAGCCAAGAAGGCTCATTAGCGTGGGAGAGTGGACGTAGGCTTGGATTAAGCCGAACCACTATAAACATTGTGTTCTTATTCTCTTCCTTCAACTCATTTATTTTATTCCGCATATATTTGCCAAGGTTTTGTTTAAACACCTATTCACCCCCCTCTAGGTGTTATTACTAGTCCTCTCACAAATGACATGTCAATTACTTCTTGTACTTCACTACATAACTGTGTGCATTTGGTCTCTCGCATCCACCATATGAAACAAAAGCAAATAACCACACGCTCGTCATGTTCGCAACCTTGTACAACCTTAACTCGGAAATGGAGTGGCGACAGCAAGGAGAGGAACTTTCCTTTGGATAACAATACCAGGGCATTCGGTCATGTCCAAATCCTCGGCTTTTAGACCCTCTGGCAGTGCCCAATCGAACTTGTTCACCAGATTCGCCAAGACAAGTTCGTTCGTCGCCATCACGAACGATTCCCCGGGACAAACCCGCCTCCCAGCACCGAAAGGAATCATCTCGAAATCCTGTCCCTTGAAATCCACCGAGCTCTTTAAGAACCTCTCAGGCTTGAACTCGTTCGGCTCAGTCCACGTTGATGGGTTCCTACCAATGGTCCACGCGTTCACGAACACTATAGTCCCCTTCGCAATGTCGTAGCCTCGGATTTTGACATCCTGGGTCGATAGTCGCGGGAAGATCGGGAGCGAAGGGTGTAGGCGAAGAGTCTCCTTGAGCACTGCTCGCAGGTAATGCATTTTCTCCAAGTCCTCGTCGGTTATATTTGGCTTGCCATTGGCGATTTTGCGGACCTCGGTTTGGAGAATGTTCATGGCTTTAGGGTGCCTTAAAAGCTCGGCCATTGCCCACTCCAGGTTTGTGGACGTTGTATGAGTTCCACCGGCAAACATGTCCTGTACAAGCACAAAAGTTAATGAAGGAATGAACCAGTGGAGATGAAGAAAGTGAACGGATGGAAGATTAACATTTGAAAAAGGAGCTGCTAAACAACAACCAATCATCAAGGACAACTAACCATGCTTATCAGTTCATTCAATTGTGGCTCATATGAATTAAGAAAAAATATATATGTATATAAATAATTCATCAACTTGGTTACCGGACCAATCTTAGAAGGCATGAAAAAAATTATATTTAGAGTCGTCGGACAATGTTGCCTGGAAAGAGAATCGAGAGTGTATGGGGTGGTTGGTGGAGAAAAAGGAGAGAGCTTACCAAGATGAGTGCTTTGATGCTATCGGCACCAAGAGCAAAACCAACAGTCTTGTCCTTATCAATCTCCAGCAAAACGTCCACAAAGTCTTCCCTATCTTCACCTCCGCCGCGGACGCTCTTCTCCTCCATCTTCCTCCGGTGCTCCTCCACCACCTCATTGAGGAACTCATCGAACACCCTCGCGACACGCTCCACTTTCGCATCTAAACCAGTCACCTTGTTGATCCACCGAAGGCTCGGAATGAAGTCCCCAACGTTGAAAGTGCCCAGCAACTCCATCAGTTCTGTCCACAGTCCCTTGAACATCTTGCCCTGCTCGTCGTCGCTGTACTTCCTTCCTAGAGCCACCCGGCATATGATGTCATTCATCAGCATCGCAAACATGTTGCTCAGGTCCACTGAGCGGTACTGCTCGATCTTCTCCATAAATAAAGAGATCTCTTCTTCTCGGACCGTCCGAAATGACTGGACCTTCTTGTTGCTCAACAGCTGGAGCACGCAGATGCTCCGCACTCGCCTCCAGTAATCGCCGTACGGCGCCAAAGTCACGTCCTTACCGTCGTACAGAAGCCTGTCGCCTATTATTGACCTGAGGCAAAGAAATGACATGAATCGGCACAAAATTAGTTTAAATGAAGCATTCGACGTGTCGAATAAAACTTATAATGTTTTTTTATGGGTTTTATGGTTATTGGGCCGCCCATGTTGGCTAATCCAGCCGGTAAAATGAGCCCATAACTAAAAAGGAAAAAACAACCATCAAAAGGCAATTATTGGAGGTTACTTCAAAAGGGAAAAAAGAACGTTCTCTTTTGTGTGTGAAGCTTGTGTTCTTAATAGGTGTGATAAGAACATAGAAAAGAATTCTCTCTCACTTGGTGGAAAAAATCACTCTCAACAAACAAAAGAGATTACTCTCTCTCACGGCACTACAATAATCCGTAAAAAATAAGGTAAGTCTCTTTGGTGATGTTCTTTTTGATCGGTTATTCAAGTTTACTTGGGCACGTTTCTCTTATGTGGTTTTACGTTACTCGATAGTTCGAGTTATGTTTTTTAGGAATTCGTTTCTTCATTGGTATCAAAGTGATGTTCTTGTTTCCTGATCGTTAAACATGTTTTTATAAACAGATTGTTGCCCGAAAATCACGAAACGATGCCGACAAATGCTCGAATACAAAAAACTAATACCCGACCCTATTGTTCGTGGTCATTTATCAATGTTCCATGTGATAAAAAGCATTTTTGTAGGTGAATGGTCGAAGTTCTCGTCAAGACGAGAAAATCAAGTGGCAAAACGCCACCGGAGGATGTCAGATACCCCTCCACGTGCGGTGGCAATGGGGTGGCTTCGTCAGCGCGTGCGCTACATATGCCAAGGCTCCTCACGCATGTGCTACGCACGCGCATGCAGTAACTGCAGGCGCATGCCACCCATGCGCTAGCAGTTATCAAGCGCATCCAACGCACGCACCCCACGTGCACAAGTGCGCCATGTGGCTGACATTATGGTGATGTTAGCCACGCTGGTTATAGAGTCGGGTTGGAGATGACCCGATCCATTGACCGTTGACCATTGACCAACGTTGATCGTTGACCAGCATTGAAAAAAAAACGGAAATGTTGTTGAATTGCACTATGGATTGTGTATAATCCTTTTTTGTTCTGCATTTGTTGTAGGAACAATGTTACATTTTTGTATGCACGCCTATATTCGTGAGAAGGATGAACAAAGGACAAGACTTGCAAGGCTAAGAGTTGAATTAGTTGCCTATTGATGGAATGACGATAACATAGTGACGCATGTGGTCAGAGTTAATGAGATGATACAAAAATATCATCTAGGAATGGTTACTCTATGCCAGACTTTAAGAAGGTGGAGACCCTAATAAACACTCTTCCATCTGAATGACAAGTAGTGTTAATTGACCTATGAGAGATCAACATGATTCTAGTTTATAAAAAACTTGCAGTGCATTTTCTAATATAATACTATAGGATTAAGGCAACAAAGATATTAACCCTCGAGATGAATGCAACCTAGCACATAATGAATGCGCCAAGGCGAAACCCTAAGGGATTCCCAACAATGTTTTTTTGGTTGCCAATAAGAGAAATAAAGTTTTCTAAGGAAATTTATATGTCTTTCTCTGTTTATAAGATAGATAAGTGGCGTTTGTCATTAAGCAATAGTTGTGTTACCCTTTGTAAATATTTCTTTCCATGTTGATGTTAATATTTTTCTGTTGGACACATTACTTTGTGTAAATGGCAAGTTTAGTTAATGAATGTTCAATGTTATTTACTGCTATAATTATTATTTTAATTTGCAATTGTGGAAAGCTCAAGAAAGTTTTAGTAACTTTAAAGAACTTACTTCTTGCATAGATAATTATATTAATGATAATTTCAAATTAGGAATTTTGGATGATGATTGGAAACAATGTGACATTTCAATTCTAAAACCTTAGTTGAAATTATTTAATAATTTTTGGCATTAATAATTCATGATTGTATGAATGTTTGGAATGTTCGGATACAAAGGCTTCAACATTTAAGAATATAGTGGCTAAACTAAACAAATGAGAGAAGTTGAACGGCGAGAATTATGAAATTTGAAATATGAAAATTCAATATGTGCTGAAAGAGCAAGAAGCACTAAAAGCTCTTAACTAAGTTATGGAAGAATTTGAAAATGGAAATACGATATAACATAAGAGATATAAGGATGCATTTGCTATTTAGAAGAAAAAGAACTCAATTGTGCATCACATTACTGAGTAGCATGGATAATGACGTTATGCGAAAGTTTAGGCATTTTGAAAATACCAAAAATATGTGGGTAACGTTGGCGGCTAGATTTGATCAAATTTCTGTGACCAAACTAAAACAGCTCACTATCATATTTGACTCATATAAGAAGCCTCATAGACAAACTATGAAACAACACCCGAATGTGCAGCAAGTGCAAGCAGTGATCATTTACTTGCCTCAAAGTTGAGAGCACATGAAGATGCACTTAACCCACAAGGAGAACATCAAAACCTTTGAGGATATTATGCGCCACCTTGAGCTAGAAGAGGATCACCCTCTAGTGGCTAAGATAGAAACAATTATTAATTATATTGGTTCTAGCTCACATGGGGCTTCGAGCTCCAAGTGTAAGTGTTTGGATTGGTTCAAAAAGTGGAAAGGCAAGGGAGCGAGCTCTTCAGGCAAAAAAACGAGACTCAACCAACATAATAGAGGAAAACGTCCTCATGTAAAGAAAATGTCAATGGAGAAATGTTACAATTATAGTAAGAGGGGTCACTTTGCTCGCTACTATGGCAAGTCAGAAAAGGTAGATACCCTTTGTGTTCTTATAAGTACTACTTTTGTATCAAATTCAGTTTTACTAACAAAATCTAATCCTTTGTGAACTGTAGATTCGAGAGCAAGAGACCATGTAACGAATGATAAAGATCTCTTCGTGGAGTTTCAACAAATACCGACTAGAACAAAATGGATCTATCTAGAGAACAACTCCAAAGCATTTATCAATTAATTATGCATGATAGATGCACTTTATTCCTAAATAATCTATTGTATGCTCCGGAAATTCATGTCGGAATTTAGTGTCTATGTTAGTGTTGGTTCAACTTGGTCTTAGTTTGAACTTCCATAATAATAGTGAAGACTTGTATTTAGGTACAAGTTTCTATAGTGTTGATACTTTCTAGATGGTTTTATTATGTTGGATGTTGACTATAATAATGTTAATGTTTGTTATTCCCTCTTTGCATCTTCTAATTCTTATGATAATGATGTGAATGTATTGCATACTAGACTTAGTCATATTGGCCAACAACGAATAAATAGATTAGCCAAAGAGAGATTATTGAGTAATATTGAAAAAGCTTATTTGCCTATTTATGAGCATTGCCTAGTGGGAAAATCAACATGGAAACCATTTGGAAGAGGATCAAGAGCTGAATTTCTTTTATAGTTAATCCATTCGGACTTATGTGGTCCAATGAATGTAAGAGTAAAACATGGGGTTGTATATTTCATCACATTTATAGATGATTGTGTTGGTGACTAACAATACAACCTAGAGGAAGGGTGATTAGGTTGTTTTCGAACTTTGATAATCTTTTGTGGAAATTAGATAAAAGCTAAGTAAAGATCAAGTCAACGTAATGTTTAGAAAAGCCGTGAGACAACTGAGTGCAAATATGTGTAAATAAATAAAAACGGAGACACATAGAGAATTATAGTGGTTCGGTTTTATCCACGAGTCTACATCCACTCTTCAGGCTAACAGCCTCAAGATGGCTGGATTTCACTAGTAATATGCTTGAAAATTATAATTGGCTTGCACTTTTCCTCTACAAAATAAATATCTCTATCAAGACTTAATTGCATCTCTTACACTTGTACACTTAATCATTTGCACAATTACTAAACAACATGAATATCAAAGCAGTACGATAGAGAGCATATGGCTAAGAAAAACAATAGGAAGTAAGCTTATTGGTTTTTATGTTGCACAAACTTCTATATAGCTTCTAAGGTCTTTCCTTTTATATCCGCCTTCAATTTGTCCGTTGAAGATGATTTAGAGAAGCAGATAGCCGTTGGAGAGTTTCCATTGAGCTATTGTTCATGGATGGAACTACCTATACACCTCCCTCTCTTTGAACCTTTGCAAACTATCCAAAAATGGCAACTATTGCTATCTTCTTATTGCAGTCTCTAACAAACCTGTTAGACAACTCGACTACTCTACTACATACTTTATCTAGATTCTACCGTTATGCGAATCCAAGCTCACAACAGCTACTTAGCTGACTCAACGAACATCATTAGATATACTTGGTTGTTACAGCACCATCTACCCAATCTTTATAACTTCGACACAAACATCATCAACTACTGATCTTTTAAATTGACTAATACTGTTCGTTGTATCAAGACATTTTACGAACTTATTTCCAATAAATTACATCATAGATATTGGTAATCCTTTATCCAAACATCTACATATACCATAGTAAATATTATACTAAGAATAGTTTGGATATCATCAAAATCACTTGATGATGTTTCTCCAACATATTGTACTCGATTTGGATATGTCTACTTGATTTTTCATAAAACTAAGGTATTAAATTACTTCAAGAAAGTTATGAGCTTGGTAGAAAACCAATTAGATAAGAAAATAAAAGCATCAAGATCCGATCGAGGTCGAGAATATTTATTTAATGAGTTTAGAAATTTATGTAATGTAAAAGGAATAGAAAGACGATTGTCTATTCCATATACTCCTAAGGAGAAATAGAATCCTACTAAAAATGGTTAAGTCCATGTTAACACCAGCTAACTTACCTATTACTTTTTGGATGATATTTTGTTAACTGTTGTCTATATACTTAACCAAATGTCTTCCAAATCAGTTACTTCTACGCCATATGAGTTATGAATAGGCAGAAAACTCAATTTAAGTTTTTTAAACCTTGAGGATGTGTTGATTATACCCACGAACCCTCTCACAAGTATGAAAAATTGGGTCCAAGAGACAAAAAAAGTATTTTCATAAGATACTCTGAATACTTGAAAGGGTATATATTCATAAGTGAGCAATAAAGTGGAAGTATAACCGAATTTAAATTACAAGATATCACATTTTTAGAAAATGAATTTCCTAAGAATAGCGAAATAGGTAAGGATTACTCATTATTTGAAACATTGGATCAAGATGATGACCTTAATAAAATTCATCCAAGCGGGAGCAATGTGAAAAGCGAGATGTTACATTCTTAAGATAACGATTACTCACTATTTGAAACATTTGATCAAAATAATGAATTTAATAAAATTCATTCAAGTGGGAGCAATGCAAGAAATGAAATGTCACATTATTATGGGCAAAATAACACCCCAAATGCCAAAACTTGGCACAATGAGACACTTAAGTGCTAAAACTTACAAAAAGTGACACTTAAGTGTGACTTTTTATGAAAAATGGGACACTTGAGTGCCACTTCCGGCGAACCCCACCGAAAATCTTACATGGCAATTTTTTATTAATTTTCTTGCTTACATAGCTCATCAGAAGGCTAACACAGCAAAAACACACAAAGACGACGTTTTGGTACAATTCAAATTTTAATATAAAAATTAATTAAATTAAATTTAAAATAATTATTTAAAAAAAAAAAAAAAGGAAGAGGAGGAAGGCAACCAGCGGCTGAGGGCTTCCTCCCTCCTCCCTTCTTCTTCTTTTTTTTTAATTTAATTAGTTTTTATATTAATTATTTACCACGTCAACACCAAAACAATGTTGTTTTGGTACTGTCTAGTCACATCAGCATGCAAAACAACGTTGCTTTGCACTAAACTCGTCGGAAAATCGCCACGTCAGCGTTTTGACCAAATTTTCTCGTCGTTAACACTTAACTGATCCATTTTGCTTCGATTTTGGCACTTAAGTGTCACTTTCCTAACTTTTTGCACTTAAATGTCATTTCGTGCCAAGTTTTGGCATTCCTTGTGTCCTTGTGTCCATTCTTATGATAAGGATTACTCATATTTTTATAAAATACTCTAAACACTCGAAAGGGCATGTGTTCATATGTGAGCAAAAAGTAGAAGTATAAATGAATTTGAATCAAGAGATGTCACATTCTTAGAGAATGAATTTCTTAAGAATAGCGAAATACTTAAAGATTACTCACTATTTGAAATCTGGATCAAGATAATGAACTTGATGAAGTTCATCCAAGTGAGAGCAATTTGAGAAATAATGAATTAAATTCAACTTAGTCTCAATTATAGCCACCTGATAAGACGATATTGTTATTATTTAATCCGAGTGGGAGCGTAATGTAGAATAATCACAAAGTATACAATCTCTCATACGGCGAACAAGTCGCAAGAGCATTCGCCATCAACATTTTGACATTGAAGGGAAGATTTCATGATCGCTCCACAAGATAAAGATGAGCCAAAGAATGTAAATGAGGTTCTAAATTACCCCAACAAGGAAAAATGGATACATGCAATGGAAATTGAGTTAATAAAATCAAACCAAGTTTGGGAATTGGTTGATCTTCCAAAGGAAAGCAAGGCCATTGAAATAAATGGGTTCTCAAAATAAAGCGTAAAGCTGATGGCTCAATAGAGAGAAATAAGGCTCGCCTTGTAGTGAAAGTGTATAATCAATAGAAATAAATTGATTATGAGAAAACTTTTTCTCCTATAGTGAGATTTATCTCAATTTGCCTTATCCTAGCAATAGTGGCAAGTACAGATCTCGAATTACATCAAATTGATATAAAGACTGCTTTTCTCAATGGAGAATTAGAAAAAAATTTACATGAAACAACCCGTTGGTTTTATTATAAAAGGTCAAGAGCAAAGGGTATGTCGACTTTTAAGATCGATATATAATCTTTTAAACGGTCTTCAAGACAATATTATCTATGTCTTCATAATGGCGTATGATTTTATAATGATTGATGAAGATCATTGTGTATATATCAAAAGATATAAAGATCGATTTATCATCTTATCATTATATGTGGATGATAAACTAATTGTAGGAAGCAATAAGGGTTTGTTAATACTATTAAGAATCGATTATCTTTTAATTTTGAGATGAAAGATACAAGTGAAATTGCATATATTCTTGGAGTTAAGATTTCAAGAGACCGTTCAAAAAGATTATTATCTTTTTCGTAAGAGACTTATATAAACAAAATTCTTAAATGATTCCGTATGCAATATTATAAACCCATAGATACTTGTATTGCAAAAGATGAAAGATTGAGCCATAAACTATATCTCAAGAGTAGAGACAAATGAAATGTGTTCCTTATTCTAGTGTTGTTGGAAGCTTAATATATGCTATAATGTGTACAAGACCTGACAAATATTTTGCAATTAAAATAGTAAATCCAATCCAAGTCAAGCACGTGGGACAACCATCAAAAGAATCTTGAGGTATTTAATGGTACTGCTGATTATAGGCTGAGTTATCAAGGAAGGGATTTGCGACTTGAAAGCTATTTAAATGCTGGTTAAGGTGGAGATTTAGATAGATATAGAGATATATATATATATATAATTTACTTCTAGGTTTGCATTCTTACTAAATGATGGCGCTCTATTTTTTAGCAATAAGAAATAAATATGTATAGCCTTATCCACAATGGAAGCCGAGTTCGTGACATTATCAACAGCAATACAAGAGGGTGTCTAGCTTAAGAGATTTTTGAATCATATAGGTATTGTCAAGAATGCTGCAAACTCATTGTTGGTTAATTGTGACAGCCAAGCGGCGATTGCTTACACCAGAGATTTAAAATATTATTGTAAGATCAAACATATAGATACAAAGTATAACTTTGTCAAGGATATGGTTACACAAAGAGATGTGACTTATAGTACATATCTACGCATAGAATGATAGCAAAACCAATTCCTAAAAATGTTTTCCATGGTCATATAAAATCTCTAGGACCATATAGAGGTTGATATACTGAATATTGTAATTTTCCTTAGTGTTCACTATTTATGAAGTTTTCTATTATTATTAATGTCTATGAGTTTATTTGCTATTTATGCATTTTGATGCTTAACGCATTATACTGAGAAAATATGTTGGACAGATAGGAGATTAGCTCACTCACACAGATAATTGCCTCTATTTACTGTATAATAAATTGAAATAAGACAATTTTAAACTTATTATTTAGGAGATAATTGAGAGCTCAAGATTAAAATGTAGATGTCACCTTACAAATTGTTATGATGAGCTTATAATGTTATTATGTCCAAAAGTAAAATAACTTGCATATTTTATTTTATCTGTTTTTTATGTTAGATGTGAGTTTTGATGGATTCTTATAAAAAAAAAAAAAAGAGTAATTTTGTGAACTTAAGTTTGACAATGGGAATGTATGAACTATCACATGTACGATATTTAATACGAATACATACGCTCTATGGGAAATGAGTCAATATCATAATACATATTTTCATACTACATATGCATGAGATGACCAATAAAAGTTGGCAAAAGTTTTAATCTCAACTTTTCAACCATGCAAGACCCTTGAGGATAAGAGTTCCTTAGTTAAGTGCCCACACGACACTTACTTATTCTCAAAATTTCTATTCAATGTTTGCTATCTTAAAATGTTGCAATGATCATGAATTGATTTGATATAATGGAACATTTATAAAAAAGCAAATTAAACTAAAATTAAGAGTTTTAAGGAAATAGGAAGGTCAATTTGTTATTGATGTCAAGTTCTATTTTATATTCACAAGTCAACCAATTATGATTACTTATGTTTAATCGTAATTGTGATACAATGCGTGCGCGCGCGCACTTAAAGAGATCAAGAGAGATATAAATATAACTAATTGATCTAGGGTCCATCATACGGAATCTACTCAAAATTGTTATGCCCAATTTGAGCTGCTATATATTCCTAACAAATAGATAGCAAAGAGCTCTCAAAGCATGTTAGTCACACGGATTATTTGTTAGCATGAATGTTGCAGAAAAGAGAGAGAGTTATGTTTAGCCATCATGGGCAAGTAGGAGATTATGGGTTTTATGGTTATCGGGACGCCTATGTTGGACTAACCCAGCCTGTAATTAGCCACAACTAGAAGAAAAGAAATAACCGCCAAAAGGCAGTTATTGGGGGTTACTTCAAATGGGAAATAAAATGTTCTCTTTTAAGTGTGAAGTGTATGTTCATGATAAGTGTGATAAGAATATAGAAAAGAATTATCTCTCATTTGGTGGAGAAAATCGCTCTCACTCAACAAACAAAAGGGATTATTTTCTCTCACTACACTGCAATAAAGGTGCATTTAATCCATGAAAAACGAGGTATGTCCCTTTGGCGATGTGCTTTTCAATCGGTGATTCAAGTTTATTTGGGCACATTTCTCGTAAGTGGTTTCGCATTACTTGATAGTTCGAGCTATGTTTTTTAGGAATTCATTTCCTTCGGTTTTGTATGGCCACGAGTTGACACGTGGTTAATCCCACATCTGTAATCAATCGAGACCTTCTGCAATCATAAATGCAAGAAATTACAACTCTATTACAGAATTAAGATGCGTGAACATGAATTGACAGGCTTAGGCTATACCTGGGTCGATCGGAGAAAATGATTTCGTGGGTCTTCATGATGTCACGTGCATAGTCGGAGGACGAGACGATGAGGATGGGCACGCTGCCGAAGTGGAGGCGCATCAAGGGGCCATAGCGTCTAGACAAGGCTTGGAGCAAGCGAGGAGAGTAATTGCGAAGCTGGTGGAGGTTCCCAATGATCGGGAGCTTCGGCGGTGATGGCGGGAGGTGGAGGTTAGTGGTGGCGGCAGCGGAGAAGAGGAGGCGGAGGCCTTTAAGGGTGAGGAAGGTGATGAAGAGGACGAGTGCGATTGAGATTAGCGAGGGAGTGAAGGAGAGTAGTGGTGAGATGTTGAAGCCGAACATTGCGAGTGGCGACGGTGGCTTTTCGCTGTTTCTGTGTCTCCCGTGAATGATCTTTTCCACCTTTCTATCCTTTGGGTTATGAACTCTGAATGGTGGAAGGAGGATTTATATTGCTCGTGCTGCTGTTGAGCTCGGTCGACTCCATGTAAAATATTACAGAGTATGTGGTGTAATCTGTATATATCCCATATGAAAAGTAAATGAACTTATCTAGAGGATGAATATCTAAAGTAATATGTTATAATATGAATTATAATTAACCCATATTAATATAGGACATGCACAAGCAAATGAAAATAATCCACAATCTTGAGAGATTTGCAGAATTAAGGAAGATATACATAATCAAGAGAGATCTATAAAATCTGCTAAATATATCTCTAACACTTACATTAGAGGATTATATGATTTCAAACTATTAAGATATGCTAATTAGCTCATAATTCATGGTCTTAACTTTTTAAGTGAAAATAAATCCAAATAAATATCTATATGTGCTCAATCTTAAGCTCTCTCTTGATAATCTCCCTTGAAAAGAACAGAGCAAGAAAGATTCTGATTTCAAATATTTCTAGATCTCCCATTATTTGCAATTCGATTTTTTATATTTCCAAACTTCAGTTTTTGCGAAAAGTCCAACCGATGCAAGAGCGAAAAGGTTACGCTAGTTAAATATTAAATCACATATATATTTACTGACTTTAACTTTTAGAGAGTTCTACAAAAGTTCACATTATAAATAGATTGGTAATATATTACTCTACCATTAAATACATATGACTGATCAATAAGCTCCATAACTGAAGTGGCAAATTCTTCATAACATCATGCATAGTTATTCCAGGGATTTTAGTTTCTTTTCTCCATTACAATAATGATGTCAAGTTTGGAAAATTAAAGGATACATCGTGAATGTAAAGAAAATTTTAAATAAGCAGTCTAATCCACCCTTGATATGATAATGATATGATAAATTTAATTATCTCATTTCTCACGAACTATCAAACCAACGATGGATAAAACCGCTGGTGAAAAGATATATTTATACTAGCCATGTATGTTATAATTACTCCTCGAGTTTCAAAAAACCAATACAAAACACATACTTTCACTGTAGCATCCAAATAACTTCTACTATCCTAGTCTTTTTTTTTTATTTGATTGTCGTTCAAGTCTAATTATTCTTGCTATTCTTGTCAAAAAGTCTATTGTCCTCCTTTTTTCAAATGATCACTTTTTTCTATTTATTCTTCGCGGCGTTGATGTGACATTATGTCGCCAAATGCTCGTCATTTGGTGCATAATCTCGGGACTATTGCAATTGCACAGTCTGCCGACCTGCAAAATTGCCGCCCGACTCATTATATACCACACCTATCGACAAGGAAGCGAAACGAAAGGCTTGACTTGCGCTCGACCTCGTCTCTCCTCCACTCTCTTTTGAATCGCTCAAACATGGAGTTCTCTAAACATCTTTGAAAATTAATGAGCATTGTTGAATAATTTAACTTGCAAAGGACAAACTTAGGAAGAAGTACACCTCAAGTATCAAAATTTGACATGAAAAGACACTAAATGCCAAAAGTTAAGAAAGTGACACTTAAGTGCTATTTCCGGCGGGGTTCGCCGGAGATCCTATGTGACAATTTATTATTATTTTTCTCGCCTATGTGGCTCGCCAAAGAGCTGACTCAGTAGAAAAACGCAAGAACGGCGTCATTTTTGCGTGGATTCGAATTTTAATATAAATTTTAATTAAATTAAATTATAAAAATAAATAAATGAGGAGGGAGGAAGAAGGCGGCTGAGGGCTGGGCCCTCGCCGCCGCTGCCTCCCCGCCGTCGCCAAGAAGGCCGCCGACTGTCACCGGATCTGGGGGAGGGCCGCGACCCACCCTCGCCCTGATTTAGGCGAGGGCTTGCGGGCTCTCACCGCCAATCGACCAGTGGTCGCCAACCCCTAGTCAAGGCCTAGCAACCCCAGCCGACGCTACTCCCATTGTCGCCGGCCCTTCCTGGCAACAGCGGGGAGGCGGTGGCGGCGAGGGCTTAGCCTCAGCCGCATGCCTACTCTCTCCCCCTTTTTTTTAAAAATTTAAAATGCTTTAAATAAATTTAGTTTTAAATTTAATTAAATTAATTTTTATATTAATTATTTATCACGTCAAAGACAAAATGACGTTGTTTTGCATGTGTCTAGCCACGTCAGCATGCAAAATGACGTCATTTTGCATTTACCTCGCCGGAAAATTGCCACCTCAATACTTTGGCCAAATTTTCTCACCGTTGGCACTTAAGTGATCCATTTTACTCCGATTTTGGCACTTAAGTGTCACTTTTCTAACTTTTGGCACTTAAGTGTCCCTCCGTACCAAGTTTTGGCACTCTATATGTCCGGCACTCAACAAACTTAGCATCTAATCTCTCCACCCAACTTCGTGGATCTTTTGGACTGGTTAACAGGCCATCTTCGCAATCTTTTTGCCCTTTTTACCATGGACATTGGATGGTATTCAAACAAGTCTAGGTGCTATTCACAGTAATCATCTATATGCAAATAATTTCCTAGGGTAGATATCCTTAAGCGTTGAAGATTTATCCTTTCGCGCTCATGTTATCTTCTGAATCAAGTTTGGAGCAATTCAGAGTCTTTTAGAGGAAGTTATGCTCAAAGTACAAAAACTGCGACAAGGAAATCTGCTAGTGAGTCTTTCAGTTTTTCTATGTTTTTGTTGGGTCCAATGCAATGTATTTTTTTTCTAAAGTCAAACCATCATTCATGTTTTGTGTGCAGAGCATTTAGCCTTGTCTTGGGAAATAAAAGGTCAGAAGTCCTGGGATTTGTTTATAATTGGAGGGTTGCCACGTTGGGTCTATATAGATAATAAATTTGTTGGATGTATACCCTAAAGCTACTATATAATAGTTACATGTTAAGGATTTCAATTGTACTATCATTATTATTATTTAATTAATGGCAATGACGTATTCATTCATTTGTCCAATTATTTTATATTTATAAATGATTCTATAAGATCAGTTGCAACTAAACCTATTCTTGAGACGTTAAGATTATGTTCATTTTATTCATTTTATTTTTGTTTTAGTAATTGATTAATTAATTATTTAATTAAATAAATTATGCACACGGTCGGCAATTGTTGCTGATCGTGTGCAATGCACGTCATGTGCGTTTCATTTTTATAATAATAACTAATAAAAAAATAAAAAAATAAAATTTTTGAAGCTTTCGTGCACATGCACGAAGCATGGATGGTTGCGACCATCATGCACAAAATCGTGCATGAGAATGAGGATCAGCAACCGTTGCTGATTCGTGAAGAAATTTATTATTATTATTATTAAAATAAATGTCGCAAAAAGGTTGCTACGAATAGAAAGAAAGTGAGCGTTTGTTTTGTGTCTTAGAGACACGGGAAAGAAAATGAATTCTTTCTAGTTCGGGCCGTGACTAAAACATTAAGGATACGGCAGATTGTCTTTACGAGATTGCTAGCACAATCATAGTAGTGATTATTCGAAAGTTCTCTCTTCCATTCGACGTCCATTGTTGGTGTGTCTGAACTAGAAGTCCGACGTTTGTGGGGCTCGAACTGTAGAACATCCGAACCAATTCGTTTAAAGTGTGCTTCGAGAGGTAATTCGTTTAACTCCCTTTTTATATTTAGATTTTTTATTAAAACGCACGAACAACGCCTTCGGAGAATCATATATAGAAATATATCATATTTGTTTCCGCTATGTTTTTTTTAATTTTAAATATACATGATTCATGAAACCCCAACAAAATCTCCCTAAGGTTTGGAGTTGAGCGCTTGAATTAGAGTATCGCCAAAAAAGACCGTATCTCTTTGATGGATTCAATTGACTGGTGAGTTACATGTACCATCTTAAGGTGGATATCCTTAAGTGGTGAACATTTATCAGATCACCAACCCTCCACTGACCCCTTGGGGAACAAAATGAAAAGATTGAAATTTGAAATTATGTTTGGGATGTTTCAGTAAGCATTTGACGGGACCCAGAATGGGAGGGACAACACAAGGGTATAATATATTATGCAAGAAAGCGATATCATATGCAACGCGTGATCAAGTGCCCTCACATCATCTTCAACTTTATAAAATAGTCATGAGATTTGTCATTTGCTCTTTTAATGCAAAAATTACTGGTATTGTAAGGTCAATGATATAGGTGAGTCAGCACGCGAGAATAAAATAGCCAGCCTAAAAGAAACCTAATTTCGCACGCTTGATGTACACTCAGATTCGAGCTTTTAGAGTTAGGTGACGAAATTATTAAATCTTTCTAAAACTTTTGATAGCAATATGAATGACTCTCCTTTGATTGGATCGAACATGTGGAAACTCAAAATGTACATACATGATGCCAGAAAGGCAAAATCAAAAAGAAAGAATTATTAGTGCCATGATCTTATACATTGAATGATCAATTAAACGTGCCTAAAGTATAAACATTTCTTAATAACAAAAGTACATATAAGTGCTCATGCATATGCATAGGTATGCATTTTCCGCAAATCTATTAGTTAACTATTGATAATGTGCAAAAGACCGGACAAGATTATATTATTCATGAACCTTGCATCGTTTTCTGAATCATCATACCACAATTACGTCTATCACGTCATTTTTCTCGCAATGAATCGACATGTAGCACGGCAAGAAATGCAACTGCGATATGACATTTACGTATCTTTCCATCGAGTCCTGAGATGGTGCTGAGTCACCTCATTCATGGTGCTCTCGAACGTCACCAATGCCTCAAGATTGAAGAAGCTCGTGAGCATCTCCTCGCAGGCCCTCCCTTCGTAGCCTGCTTTGGTTATGAGCCTCGTCCCGATGAGCCTCCGAACCAAGCTCGGCCGTGAGAGCCACGAGTTCTTCTGGGCCAGCCGGGCCGGGAACCCAGGCAAGTTCATCCAAGAGCGGATCCACGGGTACGCCTCCCCGTCTTCAGGACCTCGCTACTGGGCAAGCAGATTGGTGATCACGTGTTGGCTGGGAAGTAACAAGTTCTTGTTCCCAAAGGAGGGCAGCGCTGTGGTGGCCAAGCTTGGTCCGGAGCTCATTGGGACAGACCTCAAAACTGAAGTCAACGACGAAGGGAGGCCCTGCGTGATGTGCCGCCATGTAGCGATTTTTGGTGAAAATTAATTATAAAGACTATTCGAATTTTGTGCAAAGATTTAAGATTGAATTAGTAAAATTGAAATATTTAGAAGTAAATTGACATTTGTATAATAAATTTATGGCTAATTAGATAATTGCCCCAGCAATTATAATGCAAAAGATACAAGTCTTCCATGCTTTGACTTTGCCACTATAGTTGGTCACTACCCACCCCATTAATTCCACAAGGTGGCTTCACTTTCATCTAATAAACTCTCGATGATCCGTCCTGAGCGAGTCTCCCTCCCCCTTCCCCCCACAACCCCATTCCCTTTGTGTCTCTCTCTTCCCTCTTTTGAAGCTTTCGGTGTTTTTTTTCTCTCCCAATCTATTCTGAGAGTTGTGTGTGTGAATAAATTTCTACAACTGATATTGGGTGAACGTGGAGACCAGTTTGACCATTTGTTCAGTTGACAACCATTGAGATGAATGTTCGTAACATGATTCCACAATCTCTTAGAGTTTGGGCCGCTCTCCTCTACCGATTTAGATGTAGGTCACATTTTGGAAGTTTTATTTTCATGAATAAGATCTAGATATAAATTTGGGTGTTCCTTATAAATATTTGTTCGGTGTTCTTTCAATATTTTAATGTTGGTATCTCTAAACAACGACGATGATGACGACATTGAACTTAGACACACACTACAAGCCGTTGCAAATTAAGTGAGAAATCTTGATGTGTACTCATCACTAAATTTAGTGATTAGCCGCCCGATCATTTATGGCGTCAGATCTATTCTTTATGGATGAGAATGTAATTCTAGCTCTAGATTGTGCTTTGTTGTTTGCTTTCTTTTTGCTTTCTTCTATAATTATTTAGGTTTTGCTAGGCTTGAAAGCTTTTATGTACCTCCCAATATTATTCTATTACATGAATGGTATTTTTTTTTTAAAAAAAAGGGGTTGATCAAATAGTTTTGATTCGTGTGCCTTTCCACGAATCTGGCAAGTGCTTTTCATCTAGTTCAGTTGACCAATTCAACAAATATCTTGGATTTTTTAGTGGGAGAAGGTGGCCTACCTTGATAAACTTCATTAATCTAACCTGTCTTGAGAACTTCCGCGAGAAATCATACCAAGTAATCAGCAAGCATGAAATCTCTAGCATCAAAGCTTGTTTATGTCATATCCTTCTAAAATAAGGGTTTCCAAGGAGCCAATGAATGTGAGCCTTCATCTTTTAAATAATTTCTCTAGGAGCCATCTTATGAATTATACGTCTATAACTATCTCAAGAATCACTTGTCTTTTATGTGAATGATGTGACTCTGATATGATCAATGAAATCGATGTTGTCGACACGTGAAAGTTGGCTCGAGCACGGCCTGAAATCACGTAATAAGACGAGATCTCTTCTAGAAGAGGGTGATTAAGATATCGATGAATTGTGTTCATATGTAATTTTTCTCAAGAGCCACTTGTATTTATGTGAATGATATTGTATGTTGGAGTTTCATGAATCATGTATAGGTAAAACTAACAAAAATACAGTGGAAACAAAGATGATTTATTTTATACATGATTCTCCGAAGGCGTTGTTGTGCGTTTTAATCAAAAATCTGACTATAAAAATGGAGTTAAACGAATTATCTCTCGAAGCATGCTTTAAACGAATTGGTTCGGATGTTTTTCAATTCAAGTCCCGCAAACGTCGGACCTCTAGTTCAGACACACCAACAATGGATGTCAAATGGAAGAGATAACTTTCGGATAATCACTACTATGATCGTGCTAGCAATCTCGTGGAGACAATCCACCGTATCCTTGATGTTTTAATCACGACCCAAACAAGAGAGAATCCCTCTTTTTCTCGTGTCTCGAAAAACACAAGAACACGCATGCCCTTTTTCTTTCTCATGTATGAACACACAAGAACATGCACGCCCTTTTTTTCTCTCTATATGTTTTGCAACAATACCTTAACTCTCTTTTTGCGGCACTTTTTTTAAAAAAAAAAATCTCTCGAATCAGCAAAGGTTGCTGATCGAGGGAGCAATCGTCGTTGATCCACAAGCACAAACGCATGATGCTTCGTGCATATCGTGCATGAAGGGTTAGCAACGGTTGCTGACCGTTCATGCACGACACTATGTGCAAATCGTGCATGAACAATCAACCGTTCATGCGTGCATTTGTTGACCATCATGAATGAAACTTCCCAATAAAAAAAAAAAAAAGCACGTTGATTAATTAATTGATTAAATGAATAAATAAATAATTAATCAATCCCCTTAAAAATAAAAAGAACATAATCTTTATATGTACATTTGGAATACATTAATATGTATTCACTTTGGGCATGCAAGTACATCATATGCAAGTAGGCTCGTGACTATAATACAAATTAAATTAAATCTCATTTAATTTAATTTCAAGTCAACTTAATTCGATTGCAGTAATTGCAAACACATTTACAACATTATTTCTCTTTTGTTCCACGTTATCCTAATTGTTTTATTTATTTTTTGATGCCCTGGAATTTACTCAAAACTTGGGAACCGGACCGACCGGCGGTCCGGGAAAACCAAAATTGTTTTGCGACCGTTCTAAGCCAGCGCCGGCGGCGTAAACCAAGAAGCCCACCTCCCACGGCACTCCACTTTAGTCGCGCAATGGGGCGCGGAGTTTCGAACCCCTCCCATCCCGGATGAGGGGGCAGAGTGCGAACCAGCGCGTCCACCGCGAGGTGGCACGTTATCCTAATTGTTTATGATGTGTGACATCCCTAGGTTCATCACTAAGCTAGTAGTAAGACTTGTACTAACACATTAGTACTCCCAAAATAATTAATTGTCCCAATTAATCTTTGGGTCCTACAAGCCATGATTGACGTCTAGAAATATGTCATGGCTACCCAGATAGTATGAATGCTTTAAGAACATAATGAACCTATCAGTTTTTGCTACAGTGTAATTCAATCCATCTGTCTTACTATGTTCTGATCAAATAAAGACCGTGGAATATTTGTCAAGTCACCAATCGATCATATACACAAATCTAATTGACATGCATTTTATTTGAGACATAAACATTTTATTATCGGTTACAACCCCGGCCGAGGATTTTAATGCAGTGTCATAATTAGATTGCATAGGACATCATTATTATACATTGCATGTAACAAGGAGACAGATTCCATATTGCGCACACGTGCAACCTCGTACATGAACAAACTATGACCATCAGGTATAAAGACGTATCAACGACCCGGCATTACATGCGCCTGTGAACCATAGTTGTTCGACACACAAGTTAACATTGTGCCTCAAGTCTAAGGATTATTTACACAAGACCAAAGCATAAACAATTAGACATTGACCACGCTAAAAGCTTCCATGTCGTTAATCGTTCCATATGTGTCACGTTCAGTGAACTTGTTTAATACAAACACATGTATCCTAACTCAGGCATCATAATACCTAATGACATGTGACTCATCATTCCCTTAATGGTGAAGTTAAAAACACACCGCTCTCAACAGAATTATAAATATCCACTCAATAATTCATTAACCAGGAACGGTTTAAAGATTCAGCCTAACTATGAACTCGTCACATATATTCTTGACGTCTTAAGAATAGGTCTAGTTGCAGAATCGATCTTATGAAATCATTCATAAATATAAAATAATTGGACAAATGAATTAATACGTCATTGCCATTAATTAAATAATAATGATGATAGTACAACTGAAATCTCCAACGTGATCAATGAAATAGATGTCATCAATGCATGAAAGTTAAGCTCAAGTACACCCTAAAGCCCACAAGAAGATGAGATCTCTTTTTTGGGAAAGCAATTGAAAGTGATTGAGATATTTGATGGATTAGAAATTACAGTCCTTGGCCTCGAGATGACTTTGCAATCCATAGTACCTTAAGGTATCCAAGGAATTCAACTTAGTACGTGATCTTGTACTCTCCGATCTCGATCTATTTGAACAACACCCGTCGATAATTCTAGATACACAAAGGTTCACAACTCTCTTAAGAACCAGGCATAATCTTGAGGCCTCAAAATCACTTGGCCTATAGCGAATAGGGAGACTATCACATCCTACTGAGAAACTAGCGAGTAGCCAATTTAATGCCGAACATCACAACATCGTAAAAAAAAAATGTAATTCTATCCTTATGCTAAAAAAAGTGTTGGGGGTTCTCCCTCATTGATTATTGGGCCGAAACCTCGACCCTCCAATCAGCATCCCGTTTGGGCTTCACTGGGCTACATCATCCATCCGGCCCATTACACAAAGAGGCCGGCCCAATTTCCAACCCATTCAACGTTTCATTTGGTTCGGCGCGTGCACGCTAGCAAGCGCGTTGACCATTTCTTCACCACAACAACCGCCTAATGAAGATAAAGTCATCTGACTCAACCATGGTTAGAATCCAGCTCAACATCCTGACCACGGTTAGTTAAAGGGAATATTACGACCGGCCAAAAGGGCATCTCATGCGCGAACAGGAAAGATCCTCCCAACCCAACGGTCGACGCATCGCCACGTGTACGTCCGGATCTCTCCGCAACCGCCTCACGCGTCGTTGTCAGACCTAACCCAAAATTAGGGTTTGGTCCTGGTTGGCTTTCTTCCACATCGCTCTCCTTCCTCCTCTCTGCAAATCGCGAGCAAGAGAAGATCCTCATCTCCTTCTTCGTCGAGACTCGTATCTGCTTCGCCTTCGCTCTTTGCGCTTTCTGCTTTTCTCCGTTCGATTTTCTGTTCCTCCGGTTTTAGGGGTTTTCCCAGATCATGGAGATGGAACGCGTGACCGACTTCCCGCACACGCACATGGATCGGCGGCCCAGGAAGAGGGCGCGCCTCGGCTGGGACGTGCCTGAGGCTCCCGAGGTATCGATCCGTTTTCCCTCAGATCGGAGATCGGTCGCTGGTTTTTTTTTTTGCTGCGTTTTCTCGACCTGTGTTTGACTGGATCTGAGGATCTGTTTGCCTCGGTTGTTGTGATTGTCCGATCTGTGTCGATCTGGTTGGGCTAATTCCTTTTCCGGTGTTTCTGGTACGAGAATGATGTGGCGATTGTGTTTTTTGTGTTTTCAGAAGCGGATCGGGAACGTATCTCGGTCTGTGTTGGTCTTAGCGTTTCGTAATCGTCTGGGAATGAATTTTTGGAAGAATTTCTTGTGTATTTGTGCAGATAGATGTAGATTTGATGGCACATATGGAAGTTTATCTCTTTTTCGTTGTTCATGTCGATCAATCTTTTTCCGGTTATTTTTCTCCCCCTGTTGATGTTAAGCATTGAGGAAGGTAGAGTTCAAGATCTGTCTGAAACATGGTTTGACTTAAGAGAATTTCATACGGTCAAAGTTTGTTTTTTGATTTCTGGATGTTATTGAGATCTGGGTTTTGCCTGGTTAGATGTTTGTATTCTCGGGCTAAATGCTTATGTTCTTATCGGTACAAGGGTGTGTGCTAATTCACTTGCGTTGTTTATTTCTCAGTGATGTTTCCGATTTTCGAATGTCTTAACTAGTTCTGACAGAATTATATTGGTGGTGTGAGGTTTGATGATGGAGATTTTGATTTATATTATTGAGTGGTACATGGATGGATGGCTGTGTGTAGGCTCAGGTAGGAATGTTTTGTGGACAAGAGGTTGGCATTATGACAAGCTTTGCACCATCAACAGCACCCTCAGACTATTTTCTAGCTCTCTATTTGTAAAGGGAGTTGCTCGAAATGGTTCTCCTCCATGGAGAGAAGATGACAAAGATGGGCATTACATGTTTGAGCTTGGAGATAATTTAACATCACGCTGTAATTACACTTTCTACTTTCTAGTGAAGTGTTGTTGGATCCAATCTGCATAAAGAAATGTTTTCAGTAATCATTGTTTTACTTGTTTCTTTATCATTTTAAAGTTCTCCATTTTGTTTTTAAACAACAATAGCCTTTTCTTTTGCATTTGCGATGTCATTTTAATATTCTAAGTTAACTTATTTAGAAATTTTTTGCTCCTGACTTGATCATGAAATGTTACATTTTTGGTACTTCTTGTTAGTGAAGTTCTTTGAGTATTGCAAAGTAGTAACTGAAACTAAAATGGCTCATTCCTTTTGATTGAATTGTTACATTTTGATTAATCATCAAATGTACATTTCTGACTTTCTTTTTAACATTTTGCAGACAGGATTCACAGCAAAATGGGTGAAGGTACTAATATTTTTGTGCTCATCTCATGAGTACTTTTTTCAGTGCTGAACAGCATGTGATGGATGCTGTATTCTTTCTCATAGGAACATTTGGCCAAGTACTAGAATGCTGGGACAGGGAAAAGAAGGAAATGGTTGCTATTAAGATTGTCAGGGGGATTAAGAAGTATCGGGAGGCAGCAATGATCGAAATCGATGTTCTACAGCAGCTGGGAAGGCATGATAAGGGTGGCAATCGGTAAGCGTGCCTCCCTCTTGGTTAGATTTCTCTTACTTTTATGTGTAACATGAGATTTCCTTTTTGTTTTCACATCTAAAACTCTGTCAATGGTTGAATGGGTTTATTCCTTGCAGTTGTGTACAAATACGGAACTGGTTTGACTATCGTAACCATATCTGTATTGTAAGTATATGATTGGTTTGTGATAAATTGATTTCCCCAATTAACCAACAGTTTGGGGGTTGAAGTTTTGGATGAATTTAAATGGTGCTGAACAGGTGTTTGAGAAGCTTGGACCAAGCTTATACGATTTTCTACGGAAAAACAATTATCGCTCATTTCCCGTTGATCTTGTCCGTGAGATTGGAAGACAACTGTTGGAATGTGTAGCATGTGTGTAGTAATCACTAAGCTAGTCTCTTCTACTCACATATCTGCTTTATAGTTTGGAATGCAGTTGAATTTCATCTTAATAAATTTGTTGTGGGAGAAAGAGAGGCATATTTTTTTTTGGCTTTCTTTTCTTTTTCTTCTGAGAGTGGAAACAGCTTTTGCCTTTTAAAATAATCATTCTTTAAGAAACCAAACAAGAGAGTTTTTATGCTGAATATACTTGATTTCTTACCTCGCTTTTGGAATTTATGTGCAGTTATGCATGATTTGCGCCTCATACACACCGATCTGAAACCTGAGAATATACTTCTTGTTTCTCCAGACTATTTGAAAGTCCCAGATTACAAGGTATCATCACCTGTACTTTGATTTTCATGTGTTTAATAAACATGGTCTTCTCTCAGTTATAAAATATAGAATGACTATATTTATCAATATGATGTTTGCAGGGCTCCTCTCGGTCACCAAGGGACAGTTCCTACTTTAAAAGGGTCCCCAAATCAAGTGCCATTAAAGTGATTGATTTTGGTAGCACAACATATGAACGTCAGGACCAGACATACATTGTATCGACACGGCATTATCGGGCTCCTGAGGTCATTCTTGGTAAGGGAATAGTTACTCTGCTTTGTATTTTGTCACTTGAGAGAGAATGTTTTTAATAGAGATGATGCTGTGCAGGACTTGGATGGAGCTATCCCTGTGATGTGTGGAGTGTCGGTTGCATTATTGTGGAGTTGTGCACGGTATGGGTCACCTTCAAGTCCATCTTAGTCACACTTGCCACGATGACAAGTGATTTCGAACTCAAGGTGTCTGTTGACTTGCTTAATGACAGGGTGAGGCATTATTCCAAACCCACGAGAACTTGGAGCATCTTGCAATGATGGAAAGAGTGCTAGGTCCTCTGCCTCAGCACATGTTGAAGAGAGCAGAGTCAGTGCTCATCTTTTTTGGTGGTTCTGATGTTATTCTACTGTAGCTTTACTCATACTAATAATTCTTGGATGCATCGGGGGTTTTCAGCCGACATGCGGAGAAGTATGTTAGAAGGGGTAGGTTAGACTGGCCAGAAGGTGCCGCCTCTAGAGAAAGCATCAGAGCAGTTCTTAAGCTTCCGCGTCTTCAGGTGATTCCCCGGTGTGATCACTCTTCTCGGTTTTTAGGCAGTGCCCCTTTAATTGAACTGCTGAGTCATATACTTTGCAATTGCAGAACTTGATAATGCAGCACGTAGACCATTCGGCAGGAGACCTGATACATTTGTTACAAGGGTTACTCCGATACGAACCCTTGGACAGGCTGACGGCTCGGGAAGCTCTCAGGCACCCTTTCTTCACCAGGGATCACCTCCGGCGGTAGCCCCCCTCCAATCTGCCATGGCAGAGCGGCCGAGACCCCTTGTATATAGCTAGCGCAGGTGCCCTTTGCCAGGCAGCACCACCTGAACAAAATTCTCCTCTGGCGGCTGCTTTGCCAAATGGTCCCCTGCGATGCTATCTAACTTCGGGGCTGTCGCCTACCAAATTCTGATAATGTGTAGTTAACAGCAACAGATGACCTGAAATAGCGATTTATTACTGACTGCAAATCCTTGTACTTAATTCTTGGTTTGGCGATTTCCGCAGCTCAAATTGGAGTCCTGTGAATTTTTCTTCATTCGGTACCCCCTCCAACTAACTGTTCGAGAGAAGACCCCGCGCTACCAAAAGATTATTAGCGCACTGCAAAGCATCAAATTTGGATGTGGACTTATAGGCATCGCCTTTTGTTCCAAATTTCATAACAAGAGAATAATAAGCATAAGGAAATTGTGTGACGAAATTCGAGCCGATCGGAATTGATTCTTCCTTGCCTAATTATTATAAACGAATGATGCCTAGAATATTTTCTTTTCTAATGATAATACCCAAAATTCTATTCTAATTTCAAACCTTTCCATGATGTTGGTAATCTTGAATAATAGTAGCTAGCTTTTAAATTTTTTTCTAATCACGAGATGCCGTATTTAAACTTTCCAATCCCATAATGATAGTAATGGTAACGATGAAAGATGGTTAGATGGACGATCTTATCTTGTGGTAAAAATAAAATGGAGATCATATCAGGATTTGGTAATTCATTATATTTGTTTTCTTTAACTTTCAAAACAATTTTTGCGATTCCCTTTTTACGTTTTACGATGAAAATTAAACTACACGTGAAAACACGTACTCGCGCACAAATAATATTTTAATGATATTGATGTGAATTGATCCTTGTGACTACCAAGGCAAACGATTTCATTCCACGTGGCCTAGTAGAAAGAGTTCTTGGAACGGACCACACGTGCTACGCGAGTTAATCTCATCGCGTCACCAACTAACTGCACTGCACCAACCTCACCCGTACTTTTTAATTTCCCGTTAGTCGATTCATAGGGGAAAATGGGAAATCATTTAATTAAGCCGAATTCACTAATATATGATAAAATAAAATAAAAAATTCGATGGGCCAGGACGAAAAATTCCGACGGGCCTTTGAAATAAAGGCCATCGAAATTACATTTGTACCCCGACACCTGCCTACCAAACACCGACCCCGAAGCTACACCGACACCTTTCTAAATATTTTCACTTTGGGAACAACTTCCGCCTCGTCATCGTTCGCTCGGGATCGTCCCTTTGTCCTCCGCCAACGATCAACCCCCCGGACGAACGGCGGAAGAGCGCACGCAGTGCCATCTCCGGCGAGCATCTCCGACGAGCATCTCCGACGAGGCCTCGATCGCCTTCGTACCGGCGCACGTATGTCCCTCGTAGCTCCTCGCTCTTCTCGCCTTCTAGTTCTAAATCCTTGCATCCTACGGAAACTTATGTCGTTCGTCGTTGGTTTTTTTTTTTTTTTTTCTTTTTTTTCTGTTCCGATGGACCTTCGCCGACCCCTGTGATTCGAATTGTGATTTTTTCCGTACTTCAATCTGGTCTCTCTCTCTCGTTTCGCTTGTGTGGTTTTGTTATTGATTTGGATGGGATTGTATATGCTCCGGGGTCCGCTAGTCGGCTATGCAGAAATTTTGGGTCCTGGGTTTTCCTTCTGCATGTCCCTTGTTGTTGAGGGTCGGGTCGATTTCCGAATAGGGAGCGGGGGAGGGGGGGCGAATTTGATTACGCTACCGGTAGATGGGAAGCAACAGGAATGGGCAGTTTTATCCTTGATATACCTCCTATTTTGAACTTGTTGCCGAGGTTGTAGAATCCTAGGAATTTTATATTTCAAGTTTTGGTCTGTAGGATCAAGGGTCTCGAGCAGACCTGTGTCGCCACTGTGCGCGGGTTGTAGCCGGTGTAGGATTATGATAACGAATGCTGTTGATAACAGCTTTTTACAACGTCTTGTGTAAGTGGGAAAATGGGTTTTGTTTCAAGAATCTGGGTTTGGACTGAGCTTGCATATGAGGTCTGTTTTGGACATCTACTCTGGGACTATGCTAGTTCCTTCCTGGCCATTGGTTTTCTAACAAGAAGTGCAGTGATTAGGCCATATATGCATTGTAGGGACTTGATTGAAACGAGGTGAGAACAGATTAAACTGAATGGACTTTTTTTCTTTTCTTGTAAGGGTTTAACCGTTTCTAATGTTCTATGATTACCAAGTAAATTGGGCCTCGCACTTTAGTGAATGATTGTGCTTGGCCAAATTGTATGGGTTGAACAACTTTCTAAATAAAGGTAATTGTACTTACATTTTTAGGATTCGGGATGGTTACCTCTGAGATCAACTCGATGTACTAAGACTGCTTCTTTTGTTGAAGAGGGCTAATGGCAAACAACTAGGATTAAAATGTGGCACGTTCTAACTAATACGGAAGATAGTAAGTAGATCTAGTAATGGAGTGGGCAGAAGATGGATGTACATATGTAAATATGCACATAGTGGAAAGGCATGGTGATCTTAGGGTGGATTATGAGCCAATGCTGGTACTGCTTGGTGCTAGTTAGCTTGCTAAGGGGGTGGTGAAATGTAGTACACTGCATCCATTCTCTGTTAGTTTCGGTCCTAAGGTGGGAGCTCATCGAACAGACATCCCTTCGTGCATTTTCGGATCAGTTCTCTTGTTGTAACTATGCTGCAGATGGTTTTGTAGCCCCTGCCGTCAGTGCTCTTTAACAATGCTCTCTTATTTATTTTGAGTGACGGAAGGAATGGGAAGAGAAAGAAAAGCAAAGGGTACTCGAGGGCTGGAGTGATCATAGGTCTTCATGGAACCTGTAATTGATATTGAACTTGATCATGCAGTAATGTCAGTGGCCCGTCTGCTCTTATTATGACCTTGAAAGGAAAATTCTGTTTTCCACATGTTTCATTTTCTCTATGGTTGGGTAAATCTTACCACTCAAGTTATTTTTTAACCTCATGTCTGCATGATTGGTCGGTCTACATTTATTTTTAGATGATTGGCAATACAATTATTGAAGGGTAGTTATTTACCCTAGTTGTTTTGCTTCATAGTCTTTAATCCAGGATTGGGACTCCATCTACAGCATTATGGGCTCGGTCAACGGGTTAACAAGTTTGCAAGGAAAGAAACCCCTCTTCTCTTTTGGGGTCATTTCCGATGTCCAACATGCTGATATTCCTGACGGTCGGTCATTCCTTGGTGTTCCACGATACTATCGGCATAGCATTACCGTATTGCAAAGGGCAGTTATGCAATGGAACCATCACGAGAATCTCAAATTCGCAGTTAATCTTGGGGATATTGTTGACGGGTTCTGCCCCAAGGACCATTCTCTTGATACCGTCTCAAGAGTTGTGAATGAATTTGAGAAATTTAATGGTCCCGTCTATCACATGATTGGCAACCATTGCCTTTACAATCTGCCCCGCAGAAAATTACTTCCATTGTTGAGGATTCCAAGCATTGATGGCTGTGCCTACTATGATTTTTCTCCAACATCAGAATACAGATTTGTTGTGCTGGATGGATATGACATAAGTGCCATTGGTTGGTCTCAAGATCATCCCAAGACACAGCAGGCCTTGAAATTTCTTCAGGACAAGAATCCAAATTCGGACAAGAATAGCCCAGTTGGGCTAGTGGGGATTGAGCGACGGTTCCTTATGTTTAATGGAGCTGTTGGGGAAGAACAGCTTCGCTGGTTGGACAGTGTTCTTCGTGATGCTACAAATTTGAAACAGAAGGTAGTGGTGTGTTCTCACTTGCCTTTAGATCCAGGTGCATCAACTGAAGAAGCACTCTTGTGGAATTTCGATGAAGTAATGGACGTGATCCATAAGTACAACTGCGTGAAGGTCTGCCTTGCTGGACACGATCATAAAGGTGGCCACTCAATCGATTCGCATGGAGTACATCACAAGGTGTTTGAAGCTGCATTGGAGTGCCCTCCTGGTACAGATGCTTATGGGTATGTCGATGTCTATGATGACAGGTTATTGCTTTTTGGTACCGGTAAAATGGAGAACTGCAATATGCATTTTAACCATTGAGCTCATTTAAACAGATCAGAGTGTATAGAATTTGCATTATCATCGCCATCATTGTAGAGAATGTCTTTGTTTTGGGATCCTATTGATTACCTGGCTCCCTTTTACGTAGCCTGGGGAAGGTTTGTCTAACTATGGAGCGCTGATGCAATGCAGCTTGATAGGCAATTGTTGATCTATTAAGTGTGGTTATTCGATCTTTCGCGCTACTGCACGAGGCAGTCATTTGCCTGATAAAAATCTGAGAATGTTACGGTGGATGTTAGCCATTCTCTTAACACAATCGTTCCTTTTCATCCCTCGTTCGGATATGAAACATTGTTTCCCTTGAAAGGATTTTGAGTTTCGTTTCTCACGGCGCACAAAAACGCGACTTTCTATTCATTCCTCATATCTATATAGCTTATTTGCAAGTATATGATGGATCGAGCTGTACATCTACCTACACATAGGTGTTAAAAAGGGTGTCGCGATCCAGCTGGTGGCTTCTGGAATGGAACTCGAAAGGGACCTTGTTGCAGCTAGGCATCGAGCTGAGCTACAAAGACAAACAAGAGATGAATTTGAGTTCATTTCCCATGATTTTTTATGTAATTTAGTGATATACCCATCGGGTTAAAGAGTGAAATTTTTTTTGTCTTCCCTTTGCTTTATTATTCTTCCCCAAGCAAGTATTTTCTAAATAAGGTATTTGGATAGTCTACAAGGACCTACATTCATCTATGTTTTCTTTCCTTTGCTTTTTTTCATGATTGTAACTACAACCTACTTATGGTTTCTTTTAAAAGAACGTGGGAAGAATGAAGTAATCATAGAAAACTCATATATAAATGATTATCAAAATGCTAAAAAAATTTGAAGTTGATAGTAGAGTTTCTATATGTTTCTTTCAAGAAGTTCTTTTGTCGCTCTTCCATCATTTTTAAGAAGCCAAATATGTCTAAACTTGTTTATTGTTGTGTTCATTTTAGCCAAAGGAAAGGACAAAAAAAAAAGAATCTACTAGAATTGGAACAAATTTTAGAACCTGTGACAGGTTTTAAGTTTCAGATTTCGACGAGTCCAAAAAATGAAGAAACTGTACTTGAGGATAAATTCTAAATTCCAAGTGAAACTTTCAAGGAATTTAGAACCGTCCACTTTTAATTTGAAGCATCCAAAAGACAGCAATCCTTGTAGTCTATCCTTGCTGTAAATTATTCAAAACATGTACAATTCGGGCAAGGGGTCATGTTCCTTTCGGCATCGCCTTTCAGCTTTTCTGATTTTACAAATGGGTGGTAGCGGGCCAGCTGCAACTGACCCACTTTCAGCGGCTAGTTTATTGCAATTCACGTACATTGCACTTGCTTTTGTCAAGTCCTAAGTTTAATCCTACGAACCCACGCACAACCATCGCCATTGGCTCGTTCTCGGTGCTTTCCGCAGAATAAGCCACTAATTTTTGTTATCATCATTCGGTCCTCCTCTCTGGACACATAACCAGCTCCCGAAGATGTTGGATGCGCGACAGAAACCTGCTTCAATCGAGGAAGCTGACGACTAAAACCATTAAAGCTAACCCTGGCATAACCCACGATTTCATTGCGTCTTAACTTTCCAAGTTGAGCGAAAAGACAAAAATAAATAAATAAACTTTCCAAGGAACTTGTCAACGTCGTGGTGTCTTAAGCCTCACGGCATGGAATCAGCCAGCGAAAAAGCCATGTTCGACTTTTGGAGTTCATTTCACATCATGGCAGAAACCTGTGTTAATTAGATGTTGACCATGCACCACACATAACCAGCAATTATGGCGCCTTGGATACCTTTCCTACTTTTTCTCCATCACATCAATCTTCCATATTGATAGGTGCGCATCAGTAAAAAATATATATATACTTTTCAAATTTTCATTTTCCTAATTAATCATTTTTAATAAATTACTGAAAGTCCCAAAAACTATTTTCCATAAAAAAAATTTCACTCAAACAAACACACTAATGCAAACCCAAATTTCTTTATCATGATATTCAGCAAAGAAAGATCATAAACTTCCGATTTTCAAAACCATGTGTGACAAACATCCCTACACTTATGATCATGGAACTCCCTACTCCATCCCACCCCCAGGTAAAGCCTCGTCCCGTTTACACCCTAGTGGCCATTATTAGGAGCTCGCATTACATCTTCGACCGTCCAAAACCTTAATCATCCAAATCGAGCCTGCTTTTCCATGGACGGCGTAGATACAACTGTAACGTCAACGTACGAAGAGAGCGATATATGACAAACGACGTATTAGTAAAAGTATAGGAAAAGAGAGAAGTGCTCCATATAGACTCTTTAGACCATGGAAACATTGAGTCACGTCTAAGTTTTGATGGCTTTGTTAATTGGGAGCCGAACTCGGCTTGCCCTTTCTCTTCTCGGCAATGAAGAAGCCGATCAGCGAGACCACCGAGAAGGCGCTGAAGCACACGGAGGCGATGTCGAGCGACGCGTGCCGCCCCGTGATGGCCTGGACCTGGAACAGGTCGGTGGTCTTGCTCTTGTCCGTGGTCTGACCGAACCCGACCTGGACGCCCTCGGCATTGAGGGCGTAGGCGCGCACGAAGTAGGTGGCCTCCGGCACGTCCTTCTGGACCGGCCACTCGTAGCTCTGGTCGGCCGGGGAGTAGGGCCTGGCCACGATCGCGTTCTGGCAGGTCTTGTCCTTGGCCAGGTCGTCCGCGGTCTTGCGCCACGCGCGGTCCACCTGGCTGACGGGGGCGTAGCACAGCTTCACCTGCACCGTGTTGTAGGCCGAGTCCGTCCCCGCCGGGAAGCTCTGGTTGTACCGCCACGTCACCGTGATCTTGTCCTCCCCGGCTTTCAGCACTGACAGTTTTCAGTTCAAGCCACGAAATCAGCTCATAAATCTTGACAAAAACAAATCAATCCTGAACTCAAGAACCTAAAACTCACATAACGTGCGAAACATGGGTTTTCCCTAACGAGGTAATCACCAGATTGCGAACGAAGAATTCGGTGCAATTTAGAGAGAGAGAGAGAGAGAGAGAGACCTTGGCCAGGCTGAGGCGAAGCCGAGACGATGAGGGTTCTCTGGAGAGAAGAGAAGAGGACGCCGCCATAGCAAGCCTGAGCCAAGCAAGCCAGAACCAGTGATGCCAGAAGGGTCCTACGCGCCGCCATTGATTCCTTCCTCCCACCTCTCAAGCAGTCGCCACACAAGCAAAGCTTAAGAGGACTGATTCAAGGCGAGAGAGAGAGAGAGAGAGAGAGAGAGAGATGCCAGAAGGGTTTTTGGATTCCCTTCGATACCTGTTTGATAGTCGAACGAAACCCGTCTCCCCATTATATAACCCGGCAAATCTCCACCATTAAAATAAGAAGATGCTACTCATCAAACGGCCAAAGGGTGGGGCAACTACTGTAAGTCGATCGAGTCAACGGCCCCCGAAAGACGACTTTGAACCGACGAGAAGGGGAGGGATGTGCAGAACGGAAGTGGCCCTACATCATGGCGAAGAGGCACGATCGAGATCTGCAGAAACTCTCCACCCATCGAACACTCGTGAAGTTGTGATGCGTTTTGGGTTTTAAGATTATTTGCTTGACCTCGTATCGATGCTCCTGTCCTAGACGATGCGTGGAAAACGAGGACTCGCGGACGAGGGAGCTGTGCACGGCGTCAGCATCGGCAAGATGAGATGAGATGAGATGAGATGAGATGGATTCTTTTCTTTGGCTCGTCAGCTCATTATTCTAAGATTTCACAGTCTTGTCCCCTTGCGTCTCGGAAAGAGCAAGCGGACGAAGCTTGAGCCGTACGGTCGAGCATAAAGCCAACTCCGCCGTGTGCAGAGAAACGTCTGTCGTTCCTTCAACTTGGCGTCGATGTCGACTTTAGGACACTTAGGTGCTGCATGGTAACCTTCCCCAGCCCAAAATTTCTTTTTTTTTTTTCCTAACAAAAAGAATAAAAGCCTGTTTGATAATCGGCGAGTTGATTTATTAGAAATAGAAAAGTTAATGGGAATAAACGAAAAAAAAAAAATTCTTCTTTGTCAACAATTTTTCAGAAATAAGCAAATTTTCTTTTTTTTTTTTGTTTTATTTCTCTCTTGCCGTGGCCACCTCCAACCGCCCGGAACCACCGCGACCGCCGCCCGCCGTCGGCCGTGAGCAAGAATAAAAAAATAAAAAAAAAAAAAAACAAATAAATACAAAAATCAAATAAATACAAAAAAACAAATAAATACAAATAAATACAAAATAAATAAATAAATAAATAAAAAAAAAAATAAAAAAAAAAACAAAAACAAATAAAAACAAATAAATACAAAAAAAACAAATAAATAACAAAAATAAGAAAAATAAATACAAAAAAATAAATACAAAAACAAATAAAAAACAAATAAATACAAAAAACAAATAAATACAAATAAAAAACAAACGCAAGAAAATAAAAAAAACACATAAAAAACAAATAAATACAAAAAACAAATAAATAAATAAATACAAATAAATACAAATAAAAACAAATAAAAAGTAAAAAAACAAATAAATAAAAAAAAAACAAATAAATACAAAAAAAATAAAAAACAAATAAATACAAAAAAAAACAAACGCAATACAAATAAAAAAAAAAAACGCAAAAAATAAAAAAAACAAAAAAAAAAACAAATAAATACAAAAAAATAAAAAAACAAATAAAAAATAAAAATACAAAAAAATAAAAAAAAACAAATAAATATAAAAAACAAATAAATACAAAAAAGAATAAAAAACAAATAAAAAAGAACAAATAAAAAACAAATAAATACAAAAAGAATCGTTGCGTTAAACGTATTTCTATTCTTTTTTTCTATTCTAACAAGAGAAATTTTGTGCGGTTATCAAACGGGTTCTTTTTCTTGTTAGGAATAGAAATGAAAAGAACTATTTCTAAAAAAAAAAGCTCTTCCCTAGAAATTTTACCATGCGCACTTATTCATTTCTTTTTGTCTCTTGCGAAGACGGTTTGTCGTATTATCCGAAAAATAGCTTCTCGCCGAAAGCGAAAAAGAGAAAAAAAGAGAAGATAATTATGTAGCTCGCGGGGATATCCTCGTGAACTGCAGATCCTAATCCGTTGCACGAATTGCAATCGCGTGCTGATCAATAAACCGATGCTCTACCGAGATGGAGATTCGATGAACCAACGACCGAAAATTACGGCACTAAACAAAGTGGCTAGAGTTTTCTGTACCTTGGACTTGTCTGGCTTCGCTAACATTCCACCATCGCTATACATTCGATGTTTCTTTTCTTTTTTTTCCCCCCTTTTTTCACATTTTAAAATATGGAGCATTGACTTTAGGGAGGAGGCCAGATGGATAGGGTAGAATAGAGGCAAGGCAAATCGTTGACTTTTGATTTTTGCATATGGGTGGGTGATGGAGTGTTAGGGCACGAATGATAACCATTCGACCGAAATTGATTTCCGGAAGAGAAATATATTTTTCTTTTCATTTCTGTAGAAGAGTTTCTAAGCAAAATAATCGTTTGATAACGACACAAAATTTCTACTCTAAAAATAAAAATTCGTTTGATAACGACACAATTTTTTTTCCTTTCAGACGGCGGCAGACCGGCGATCAGCGGATGGATGGCGGCGGATGGCCGGCGACCATCGGTGGACAACAGCGGTGGCGGTCGGTGGGCAGGCGGTGGCGCGGCAACCGATGGACGGCGGCGGCAATGGCCAAAACCAACAACTTGCGATCAACGGCCGACGACAACCAACAACAATCGGCGACTGGCGGCGGCAACCGGCGATCGGCGACGGTGAGCGACCTACAAACAATGGTCGGCGGCGACAGATGAAGGACCAATTGACGAATAATGAAAAGAATTTTTATTTCTCATTTTTATTCCGAAATGAGAAGTAGAAAATTTTAGAAACTTCTAATTTCTATTCCAAACCTATTTCTGGAATAATAATCTACTTCAAAAATAAAAAATGAAATATTATTATCAAACAGATTTTTATTTCAAAAACAAGTCTGGAATAGAAACTTTATTTTTAAAATAGAAATAAGAGGTTGTCATGCACACCTTGTCTAGCGTATGCACCCGCCCTTCGCGCGTCAAGAAAGCAAAAGTTCGGGTCTATGCAGGATCGTGGGCCGGGCCCGACTTTGAGGCTGCTCGTAGATTGGGCTTGGCAATTTCGAGGCCCAAACTTGTGGAAGCCCAGACCAACATCGCTCGCTCGTCTCTTTCTCCTCCTCCTCCACTGCCGTAAACCCCTCCTCCGCTAGGGTTCTTCCGTCTGCGATTCCTATCTGAATTCGTTCGTCGCGGCTTCTGGTTGGAACCCCCGACGATGCAATTCCTCCGTCGCGGGATCGGAGCTCCCCGGTGGCGAACCGTCGGAGGCGCCGCCGCCGCCGCCGGCTTCCGGCGAGAAATGCCGCGCCCTTCGGCCCTGCGGTGCGTTGCTCGCGTCTCTTCGATCTGTTTCTTCTGGAGATTCGTTGTCTTGCTGTGTAGTCGTTTCTCGTGCTTCGATGCTCTCTTGCCGCGGTTTTATAAGCTAGTTGTCGCGAGACTTGTCGGTTTGCAATCTTGAATTGCTATGGCCGTCTGAAACTGCTTTGAGTAACATTTCTTTGCTTGCCCGGAATTTTATTCTCTCTAGTGTTCTCCTTTTCGATTGCGAAGTTTTCTTATCGATATGGGAAGAAGGAAATTGCATGCATTTTGCTAGTATATATCGTTTGTCACGAGCTTAGGTGCAGTGTGAGTTGTGATGGTGTGATGGTCATGGGATTTCTTGATTTTGGTAGTAATTTCACTTGGTAGAATTTGATAAAATGCGACAATGTGTGATGCTTACTTAACAATTTAACAGTTGACAATGGGGTCCCAAACTGTGGCACCAACTATGGCTCGCGATGTCGCGTTTTTGACACCATCATGGGCCGCGGCATTGCCTTCTCTCTTCAATAGATGGATAACCACAGCAGGGAGATTCGGTCAAAGCGCCTTTGCAGGATTCTTCAGTGCATTTGACTGACATGCCTCCTCGCATCAAATTTAAGAGGATGGACAAAACTGCTAGGAACATAATGAAGGTGTGTATCTAAGCATGGTGGTTTCACTGTAAAGAATGGCGACATATTGATTATTATCAGTTCTTATCTGCAGATTCTAGATAAGGAAGCAGTGGAGGAAGTGAAGGCTCAGAGAGACATGCCTGATATAAGACCCGGTTACATAGTTCGAATGAAAGTGGTATATTAAGTCCTGACCAGAGTGTCTTGTGCTTGTATTCATGGATTTGCCGACTTATCTCTTGTGAATTTAATTAATGGGATCTCTCTGCACAATGGGCAGGAAGTTCCTGAGAACAAAAGACGTTTATCAACCGTAGAGGGGATCGTCATAGCACGACGTAATGCTGGTTTAAATAGTACATTCAGAATAAGGAGACTAGTTGCTGGAGTTGGAACTGAATCTCTTTTCCCACTGTAAGTAAGCTTTAACTTACTTGATTCCCCAATTTGGTTGCTATTCATCGTTATTGTATTGGAAAGCAACCTATTTATTGAACTTATGGATACTGCACTGTGATTGCATAATGTGAAGTGCCATGCTTATGCTTGGATTGGTGAGTTGGATGCATGGGAGAATTTGTAGGCGTCTGTTTAGTTGGATCTCAAGGCTGTCATTTGCCACATGCTTCTTATTTGACTACTACAGGATGGCATTTGGGCTCAATCCTCTTAACTTATAAATGATAATAAGCAATTAAAGGCAATCTAGTTGCTGTGTTAGTCTTTTCTACAATGTTCTGACAATATGCATTCTCTCAATTAGAATATGAATGATTTGCTTGCAATTGCACGAGCTCTTATGTCTGAGGTAATATGGATTTTGGCTGGTCTTCTGCTAGGATTTTCTTGTTCTTTTTAACAATGGCTGGGTTGACACCTTCAGTGGTCCATTGTGATAGGTACTCACCAAACATAAAGGAGATAAAGGTGCTGGACAAGAGAAAAGTAAGAAGGGCCAAGCTTTATTATCTAAGAGAGAGGCTGAATCCACTTAAGAGGAAATAGCAACCTCTGTAGTTAGTGCGTGACGATTCGCACTTTAATGCAGAAACGGAGTAGGGTTTGTTTTGTTGATGAGAAATGGTGCAATTTATCAAGATTATTGTCATCCTTAGGTTAATATGTGGATGCTTCTGGAATTCTAGTTCAGGTCTATACTATGATTTCCTGCTGAGCTTCCAGAGGTGTTCTTGTTTTTGCTGTAGCTGTGATGTTATAGTTTCAAGAAACTTTTAATCGATCTGTGGCGCACCCAGGAAATATTCCTTCAACCGGGTTCTGAGTTTTCAATAACAGCTGCATTTTTTTTGGTTTGTCGACTAATGATTGTATTGGGATGCAACATCTTTTGTACCATATGATTGTGCTTATCCTTGTTGTACAGCTCACCTAGCAAATTGAAAAGCTGTCGTGATGGAGAATGTTGACCTTGTTAATTTTCATCTGATTTCTGTACCGATAAGCTAGCCCTAGGAACCGGTAAACCTGTCCCTCTCCGGCCCAAAAGACAAACTGTTCACCGAAAAAAATCTGCTTGTCGTCCATGATGTGCCTGCATCCGATCCTTGTCTGCAAGGAGGGAGCATATATTCTTAGCATGGAATAATGGAACTTCGAAATAAGCAGTATTATTGGCAAATTACATATTGCTCCATAGGACGATTCCCCGAAGATTATGATAATCGCCCACTTTATGTTTCTAGGATTGTTGTAAAATTTGTAATTTGTCCCTTGAATTTTAGAAATGGGTGCGATGTGTTCCCTGGCATAGAGTATAACCAAATTTTACTAGGAGCTTTGACCATGCGACTCATCACAAAGGGCAAATTTGTCGAGTTTCGGTGAGAATTTAATATGAGTCAACTTTAAGTACACATGGATATATAATTCTAAAATATAATTTTGATTAATCCCTATACTTTTTACTCACATCTATAGATGGTATAAGATTAATTTGCCTTCCGCAACTAGTCACAACATTAGATATATGTGAATAGGTTTTGTTGGAGTCAAGAATAGGGGCAAATTACAAAAATTGAAATGACTGTCTTGTTCTCGAAAACTTGAGGGCCAGTAGTATTAGTCCATCCAGTATTTTGTATAATATCCGCTCAAGCTCTAGCTATGGTGATTGATTGATTCCATCCTGGATTCTGAAGTAGATACCATAAGGTAATTCACGGAATACTACACCATGTGGTGCTGCCTTTTTTTTTAAATGGCTGTGAATAGATCTTAGTTTAGTTGTGCTGAATCTTAGAAAAGAGAAGCAACCCTGGATAGTGAAAACTATAGTCGACAGCTACCCTCCTACAAGAGGAGGAGGATAGGATCTTTAAAGGTCAACCTGAACCATTCATTCTGTAGCAATTCCTGAACTGTTGCACGGCTGGTGAGGTGAGCTGGAAGGCCTAGACGGCAATCCCTCTGTCAACGTGAACCTCATTCAATTCAAATCTCAAACGTGGGTTTGATTTGTCCTGAAGGCATGGATAAAGAAATCCCCAGGTTCTAGGGGGATCTCGTGCACGTTAAAGGATGTCAGCCAGGTGTAGCACTTCCCTGTCCCGCCAGGTCGAAGGAAGGAGCTTTTTTTCAAAGAAGTTCCCCCTCGTGCCGGGAGTGAGCATCGACATCGTATTTTATTGCAAAAAGAAAAGCAATCCTAGTTCCAACCCGGCCGTGCTCAAAATGGTTTTGGTGGGTTCTTGCGAGACGTCGCCTCTGCTGCTCGAGTGGTCCGCCGGTGCGATGTGACGTGACGCTTCGATGCCAATTCGCCTTGTCTTTGTCTTGGGGCCCCCGCAAAACCGGACGAACTTGTGGACTCTGAGGCCATGTGAGGACGAAATCGGGGCGTTGGCAAGCAGCCGTTTTTGGATTTGCATGTTTCGTGAAAAGGAGATGCAAGGCAAGGCAAGATGTTGCGTGATCGAAACGACCGTCACTTTCCCATCCTCTCTTGTTTAAAGTTTTTGCTGGTGCGGAACTTGGAAGGGAGATGCCTGATTGTGGTGGTCCTGCTGCTTCTCTGGGCATAATAATATCATGCCAGTGGCTTTCCTAGTCAAGGCCGAAAAACATTTTTAACTTGGGAAGGCATTTCGGCTATTGAAACTTTCGTGTGTCGTCGTCTGTTCATACTTGTTCATACTTATTGGGGATTGTGGGGTCGTTCGCAAGGTCCAAAGGCCCTAACTAAATTAGTTCGTGGAATTCGTAGTGTGATCCATATGCTTTTAATTGGGTATTATCTTTGCGTTGTCTCTCTTTAACTTGTGAAAAAATGAAAAGGGTGTTTAAACATATTAACTATACGGCTCTTCGACTCTGGTTGGTCAACAAGGAACAAATTTCTTGTAATGAATAGTCACGGAAAGAATATGCCCCACTGACCGTTCTCTTCTCGCACCATATCGTGTTGCCCCACTAATCCATAATTTTTATTGACCCTCTAAAAAAGGGATCTGTACATTATTTTGCCCTTGAAAATGATGAAGGGATTCATTGTAATTTTAAGAAAGTTGATTTTGAAATTCGTACTTTCATAACGCAGCACGTGAAATAAAAATGTATAGTTTTGCTCTTATTTAACATTTTTATGAAATGAGTTTTCGTTGGAGGGTAAAGCTTTTGCTTTTTTCTTGTTGTCAAAGAGTTGTAGCACGTGGAAAGTTCTTCTATTCACGTCTCCTAAGAAATCAAAAGCAACTTATCTTCTTTCTCGCTCAACATTAAAATATTCTTCAAATTCTAAAGTTACGAAACTAAAATATATAAATTTACATTTCGATATTTATATATTATGACAGTTTTGAGTGCATGAAATTGAAATAATAAATGTCAAAATGCGTACCCTGCAAAATTTGAAAGGGTATAAAAAGTCACTACAAATTTTTGATAGTAAAATACCCATACGGACATAAAAATACTTCAAGCCCTTTTTACTTATTTTACACCTTTTGATGTGTCAATTAATAATGTAACATGGCATATATATACACACACACGGCATATATGATTATATAATGTCATATTCACATAACCAAGTATTATATCATTTTAATTTTATCATTTAAATGTCACGTGATAATATCAAAAACATGTAATTAGATTAGGTTTATTTTTATGCATTAACTTTTTTCATCTATATGTAACACTTCTAATGAGATTTATAAATTCAATCACTATACCGTCGAGTTTTTTTTTTTTTTTTTCGAGCACTTTTAAGAAAAATACATATCCATTCGCGACACACGCCATTTTAATTTCAATCCCATTCACGATTAACAGAGCCATGGGCAGCTATGCACATTCCGAAAAATGTCTTAAATTGAACAACCCCAACATATGCAATGGGATAAATGAAATGAATTTTTACTATGCTTTGACATTGCAATGGCAAACACGAAATTTTTGTGGGGGGGACAAGATTGGGTTTTGATTGGTAGCATTTTGGCTGCTCCACTACCACACGCCCCTCTTTTAAATTCCTTGGTGAGTATGTATGTGGACGGGCCCCTACCTTAAAATTTCACAATCGCAGAGGTGACTTCTAAGTGTAGCCCAAAGTTCTGTCGGATCAAGATAATCACAAAAGAAAAACGCTCCCCCAGATCAAGAAGATCAAGAAGTAATAAATGGTCATGTCAGAGGTAAGAAACGCCCATACACAGTTCAGAAGAAAACTCAAAGGACATTAGAGTAGGTGGGAAACAACGTTATATCGTAGGTCAATCTGTCTGGGTGTTTTGTCTGAGATCGAAGCTCGAGCCTTCTCTCTTGCCTTTGAGAAACGACGGACACCCTGTTCTCGCACGCTGCTCTCCTCTCTTGGGTCGGAGTTTTCCTTCGCCATCTTGGAGGTCGGCTTGTCTCTGGCGGTGGGTCGAGGTCTGCCCACGTTGATGCCAATCATTGTGGCGGCTTCATAGGGCCTTCATATTGCGTGGGATCAGGACTATTTCGTGCCCCTTTTTCCCCTCGTTTGACCTCGAGGGCTTGGGCCGACGGTTCTTGAAATCGCGTTGGTGCTTGCTCGAGAATGCCGCAGGACGTGTCTTCTGATCAAGAACCCGATGACGCCGATGTCGAGTACGTCGAAATTGATCCCACTGGTCGATATGTTCGGGTCTGTACTTCACCGTAATTGTTTATCTTCTCTAATTTTCTGTTGGGATGCCCTTTTCTTGGGAGTTTTTATTTTCTGATGTGATTCATCGGTGACTAAAATGCGTGATTTTTTTATGGCTGATTGCTTGCTTTGGCATGAATTCAAGTCATTGCTCTGTGTGGCATTTCGATTATGGTCATTTGATGGTTGGTCGAATTTGGAAGATGGGATGAATTCGTCCTTCTTGTTTTAGTGTTTGACATTCTCTCGAAAATGGTTTCTTATGGCAGTACAAGGAAGTTCTGGGAAAAGGGGCTTTCAAGAAAGTGTATCCTTTCTCAATTTGCCACTGCAATCCCTATTTTGTTTCTTCGGATAAGAATTGCTTGATTTTCTTCTAGTTGAAGTGCATTGTAGAAATTCTTGTTGGTGGATTCGAGTTTATCCTTGACGGCACATGGAAATGTAGATATAGAGCATTTGATGAGTTGGAAGGAATTGAAGTGGCCTGGAATCAGATTAAGGTGACAGATCTCTTGAGAAATTCGGAGGATTTGGAGCGTCTCTATTCAGAGGTTCACCTGCTTAAAACTTTGAAGCACAAGAACATAATCAAATTCTACAGTTCGTGGGTCGATACGAAGAAAGAGAATATTAACTTCATCACCGAGATTTTCACATCAGGAACATTGCGGCAGTGAGTTTTCATCGATTTTAATCCTCCATCGATCAGAGATGGGCTTGTTGGGATCATTAAATGACCATCTTCTCCAGGTACCGGAAGAAGCACAAACATGTGGATTTGAGGGCATTGAAGAAATGGTCTAGACAGATTCTTGAGGGGCTGCTGTATCTGCACAGTCACGATCCACCTGTTATTCATCGGGATCTGAAGTGTGACAACATTTTCATTAACGGTAACCAAGGCGAAGTGAAAATCGGTGACTTGGGATTTGCTGCCATTCTGCGTCATGCTCAATCAGCTCACAGTGTCATTGGTGAGGACCCTGTTCTATTTGTGTGCTCAATACTTGCGCAGAGAGTATGACATGGGACACGAGTCTCCATGACCCAAGAAAAAATTTCAACATTTTTGCACTTGCAGGAACCCCAGAGTTTATGGCGCCTGAGCTTTATGAGGAGGAATACAACGAGCTTGTGGACATTTACGCATTTGGAATGTGCTTGCTGGAGTTGGTGACCTTCGAGTACCCGTATGTCGAATGCTCTAATGCAGCTCAAATATACAAAAAAGTGACATCAGTAAGGCACCAAGTATCTCCTCTTTTATTTATTGTCGTGCTTTTTTTTTCCTGCAACATCTTTAAGTTGAGTACAATGAGCTCTTCATCTATGCTAATACTGACAAATCTCCATGCCGTGGATTCACAACTTCTTTTGTGGGAGCGATTCAATTCGTGGTCAAATGTCAGTGTACGCTTGGTGTTGATTAGGTTCCTCTCGTTTATAGGAGTTGAGGCTGTGGTAGATACCATTGTCGATTACTAGATAGCCAGCTGAATTAGGGAATGGACTTGGGCACAAGTTGCGGAAATTTCAGGCTCATTGATAGTGTATTCTCTAATGCAAAGTTCAATTTGCAATTCCTCAATAAGACCGCGTCATATCCTTTGTTTTGTTTGAAAATCACACAGCATACATTCAATGAAGCTGCTTAATTCACATTCAGTCTTCTTGTTCAGACTCTGTGTTCTAGTCCTTCCCATTGCTGAAACCTAAGCAGTGGAAATATTTGAAGTCTCAAAAGTTTGCCTTCCTGGTTGATTGTTAGTTCCATTTCAAAACCGAGGATTGTGCTTAAATATGATGAGAAAAGTATAAAAATTATGATATATAAAAGCTTTAGAAAGTTTTTATATTTTGACTCTTTGGCCCTTGACATTTACATCCGTTCTTCCACAAAGTGTATTGCGGGAGGATATATTTATTTTCTACGTCGCTGTAGGAGATTAGGTTATGTTTCTCAATGCAGATTTGTATATGTGCCCGCATAGTCATGCATGCACACATGTAGAAAATGAGTTAATTTTACATATGTCCAGTGGTGGCAGTTAATCTGGTCATATCAGTGGCTGGAATTACACACTGTTGCACTCTTCAGCTCCTTGATCATGTCTGTAATATATATTCTGATTATTGGTAGGGAATAAAACCTGCATCACTGGAAAAGGTGAAAGACGATCGAGTCCGAGAATTCATAGAAAAATGCATTGCAAACGTTTCTGAGCGATTGAGTGCCAAGGAACTTTTGATGGATCCTTTTCTGCATTCAGAGGAAAAAAGTGATAGTGTTAGCAGATTGTTGCCTTCATCGAGACCTCGAGAGCTGGGTAAATTCTAGAACTTTGCTGAGCTTCTTGGCTTCTGCTCTCGTCGTCCTGCCACTTGATGTGCTTTTTTGATTAAATGCAGGTAATCCTCATAATGTCAATGCTGGAAAAGGGGCAAATGATTCTACAGCAGAGACTAGTAGGGACTTTACAGTGCAGGGTCAAAGAAAAGATGTCAACACGATATTTCTGAAATTAAGGATTGCAGATTCTGCAGGTGCAAGCATTTCCTTGCATTTTAGCAATTCAATGGTTCCGTTTTCTACAAGTGAGTATTTTCATCTCTGACAAACTTCCTCAAACTTGCACAGGTCACTTTCGGAATATCCACTTTCCGTTTGATATTGAGGTAGATACAGCAACTGCAGTTGCCAGTGAAATGGTCGAGGAACTAGACTTGACTGATCAGGATGTTTCGGCGATTGCTGCAATGATCAATCATGAAATTCGTTCTCATATACCAGATTGGACACCGGCAGAACCTTCTGGGGATGACTTTAGTGAAGAAGTTCAAAACTCTGATGCCTGTGCCTCAAGAAATGGAGACGATACTTCTGCTTCAATGACTGAGCCATCTGCTTCTGGTAATCTTTTGTTGGAAAGAACAAATTCTGGTCGGAAGTACTGGGCTGACTCATCGAAACCAGATGGAATCTCTCCTGCTCGATATAGCCCTTCTAACTTATCTTTTGTGGATTTAGCCTCTATTGAAAGTAGCTTGCTTGAAGAAAACATGCAATCTTCTGTCAGCGAAAGTGATGGAGAGAGGCCAAATGGCATTCCTGAACTCGAACAGCGTGAGCATGAATCAGCTTCTGGTGGCGAAAGGAGCGTAGATGGAGAAGATAATGCATCTACAGAACAATGTGATGGCATGGGTAGTGCGACCAAAGATCTGCCTGGTGGCAGTGAGTGTGCTAACTCGCTAGTTGTGGATGGTGTTGGATCTGAAGAGTTAAATATAATTGCTGATAAGCTCGAGCATCTGCTGATAAAGCAGCAGGAGGAACTACAGGAGCTAAGGAGGAAGCATGAAGCCGCCATTTTGGATCTTTTGGATGAACTTTCTCCTGAAACCCGTGAATTGGTTCTAAATCTCTGTAAGAAAAAAATTCCTTGGAGAAAAGAGTGAGGCACCCTGCCAACTCAAGGATACACATTACTTTTAAAATGGGAAACTTCGCTGCCTCGTGACTCTCGTATATAAATGGTCATGGTACGAGAGATTCCAATTAAAGAATATTCCGCTAAAGAGACTCGGGAATGGAGATAGCCAGTTAAGGGTATACTGATTCAACCTTCGGCACCGTGATTCCGTTAGCTGCTAGGAGGACCTGGTTTGATGGTGGAGATGCACGAGATAACACTCGTAATTTCAGTTCGCGTGGCGATTGAATATAAAAGTCTGCGTTTGCTTGGAGATGAATACATGTTGGTTTTCATTCATTGTTTGTTTATTCTTGATCTGATCCATCCACCATGATTTGTTGGCTTGTATACATGTACAGATGCAAAAAGGTTATTCTAAAGTGTCAAGTGTTGCTCCAATTTGGTTTCCTGTGGTGGTTCTTCTTTGTAAAAAACTGAGGTTTCTGACCAAGATGTCTCAGTTTGGTGCAGACCGCTTCTTGCTCCTTTGAACTCGAATGTGCTCTCATTCTTCGGTTCCAAAGTCATGGGATGTGAATGTCAATTGCTCTTTCTAACTCCAAGAAAAGAAAAATTTCGGCCCATTTATATTTTCTTCGTTTCCTCTGTTAAAAAAACCATAATTTGTCGAGGGTTAATATCGCGAAAAGTCCCAAATTAATATACCAATAATAAAAAGTCCAAATCGATACACTTGTGATAAATTTATTCTTTGTTAATTTTCATTAAATTTTACAATCAAATTACTAAGCTGGATGACACGTGACAGTTGACGAATGGTGCTATTCTTGTTGTGAAGAACATGATAACTGGGGCAGCACAAATGGATGGTGCTATTCTTGTTGTGTCAAGAGCTGATGGACCTATGCCTTAGACAAAGGAACATATACTATTGGCTAAACAATTGGGTGTTTCCCAGTATGTTGGTTTTCCTTAACAAGCAAGACCAGGTTGATGATGGAGCTCTTACAGCTCATCAAATTGGAGGTCAGGGAGTTACTTTCTTCATATGAATTCCTTGGAGATGATGTTCCCATGGTTTCTGGTTCGACCTTGTTGGCTTTAGAGGCTCTGATTGCTAATCCTAACATTAAACGCGGTGAGAACCAATGGGACGATAAAATTTATGAACTTATGGACTCTGGGGACAGTTATGTACCAATTCTACAAAGATAAACTGATCTTCCATTTGTACTTGCTGTTGAAGACGTGTTCTCAATCATGGATCACGGTACCGTTGCCACAGGCCATGTTGAGAGGGGCACAGTTAGGGTAGGAGAGATGGTCGATATTGTTGGCTTGAGGGAAACTAGGAACACTACCGTTACGGGGGTTGAAATGTTCCAGAAAACTCTTAAGGAGGCAATGACAGGGGATAATGTGGGTTTTTGCTTAGATGTATTCAGAAGGTCGACATAGGAAGGGTGGGTTCAATGATGGCGTTGGCAAAGCCTGGAACAATTACACCCCCTAGTAAGTTTGTTGCCATTGTGTATGTGTTGAAGAAGGAAGAAGGTGGTAAGCATTCACCGTTTTTCGCTGGGTATAGGCCTCAATTGTATATGAGAACAACTGATGTCACAGGAAGGGTGGGTTTAATGATGAATGATGGAGATGAGGAGTCTAAGATGGTTATGCCGGGTGACCGTGTTAAGATGGTGGTTGAGCTCATTATGCCTTTGGCTTGTGATCAGAGAATGAGGTTTGCTATCAGAGGAAGACTGTTGAAGCCGGTGTTATTCAGTCCATTATTGAGTAACAGTGGCACTGGAAGCATCTGGTTTGGATTCGAAGTGCTCTTAATTTTATGAGTTGTGATGAAGTCGTATCTTGTCAACTCCTCCCAATCAGTCTGCTCTCTTTCACAGATATGGCGACCATTGGTGTAACTGTTTTTTTCCCATATTTCTTTTTCGTCATTGATTTGCTTTGTGATGATATATAGTGTAGTTGGACTATACTCTTCTCTAATTAAGATGTAACTTTTCATCATCTTTTTCTTAATTTATTTATAACTCGAACTACGTCGGCTGGTTATTATTGGAATGGGGTTTAACGTCTGTTGAAGGTGGCAATTGGCTGTTTGAGAACTCATTAAACTTAAAGACAAAATGACTCACGAACTTGCTTTATAAACAGAAACGGAAGCTCATGCTTTTGCTAACTTTGGATCGAGAAGTTAATGTATGTAAAACTTGACCACGTCAACTCTCTGATAATGCTGGGTACCAGCACTATTTCAAAAATTGAAGATCTATGAGGTAACAAAATTGTCTTCAATTACTTTGTTCATTCTTTCCACTACTTTGGCTGAAATACTTAGCTAGAAACATCTTCTGTGAAAAGGTGGGTTTCAAATCCCCACCTCCCACATGCCATTGGGGGTGTGTGACCACTAGGCTACAATCCTTGTGGCAACTAAGGAGATAAAGTTGGAACCGCGCATAAAAACAGATAACAGAAAGCCTATTTCTGTAAAGGAATGGCCAACCTTATCATGCTGATCAAATTATTTGTTTTAGCTGCCAGGAGTAGTTGTGATCAATGGTATCTTAATATGTGGACTTTGGATGTTTATATGTCTGTAACTTATAGAAGAGTGCTAATCATTACAACAAGCCCGTCAATGCTGATTAACTGCATGTTATAAATTGATTCATAGTGCAATCATCATTCTCCTAGTAACAATGACAGACCATGCAGATCCATTGTACCGATTGTTAAGCTTATCTTCAGAGCTATATAGCTATTTGTATCTTCCCTGTGGCGTTATTTTCATTATTATCCTATGTGTCTGTTCCTTAGAATATTCTTCTCTCTACTCTTTCCCCCATGGTTGATGGTTATTTCTGAATATTCTTTGCATGGAGTAGGGTTAAATTCATGCTATCATGGGGTTATTGTGGGGTTAAAAAATGGATGAAATATGGGGCCCTTACTACAAAAGATTGTAATCACATGCAAATTACAAATTCTAGATATATTACATATGCTAATCACATGAATAATTCATTAACCACATAAATTCTTCACAGACAATCTTCCCTTAGTTTTGGGTTTGGTCTATTTGGCTTTAGAGTCTCCGATGGCTAACCTCACATCAAATGAGGCAAGAATCAATGCAAGAATCTTTCATTTTACTTGCTATTGAAGACGTGTTCTCAATTACTGGTCGTGGCACCATTGCCACAGGCTGTCATAAGAGGTGCTCAGTTAGGGTCAGAGAGATCATGAATGTTGTTGGCTTGAAGGAAAACAGAAACGCTATTGTTACTGGTGTTGAAATGTTCCAAAACATTCTCGATAAGGCAATGCTAGGGATATTGTGGGTCTTTTGTTTCGAGGTATTCGTTAGGTTGACATTTTTAGAGGGGTGGTTTCTGAAAGCCCAGAACAATTACACCCATAACTTAATTGTTTGCTACTATGTATGTGTTGAAGAAGAAAGAAGGTGGCAGGCATTCGCCTTTTTTCACAGGCACAGGCCCTAAACTCAATTAAAATTGCAGAAACGCTATTGTTACTGGTGTTGAAATGTTCCAAAACATTCTCGATAAGGCAATGCTAGGGATATTGTGGGTCTTTTGTTTCGAGGTATTCGTTAGGTTGACATTTTTAGAGGGGTGGTTTCTGAAAGCCCAGAACAATTACACCCATAACTTAATTGTTTGCTACTATGTATGTGTTGAAGAAGAAAGAAGGTGGCAGGCATTCGCCTTTTTTTCACAGGCACAGGCCCTAATCCTACATAAGAGCTACTGATGCCAAAGGAAGTGTGACGTCAATCATGATGATGAGGATGAAGAGTCTAGGATGGTTATACCTCGTGACTGCGCTAAGACGGTACCTGAGCTCATTATGCCTGTGGTTTGTGAGCAAGAAATGAGGTTTGCTATAAGAGAAGGTGGGAAGACCATTGCAGCCGGTGTTATTCAGTCCATCAATGAGTGACAGAGACATTTAATTCAAACTACTCTTCATATTTTGAGATGCGATGGAAATTGTCTCTTGTCAACTCCATCCCCACCATTCACTCCTTTTCATAGTTATGGTGACATTTGATGTATCTTTCTCCTCCTCCTCCTCCTCTCTCTCTCTCTCTCTCTCTCTCTCTCTCTCTCTCTCTCTAGCGTTGCATTTGCCATTCCATGTAAACAGAGCTTAAGTAGTCATTGATTGATTATCACTAGGAGATTTTTGAATGCATCTCTCTTTTGCTTTCCTGGTTCTTTGTGCATTATTCTATTGATCTATTGTCTCTTTGGACTATACTCCTCATAATTCAGATGGAGTTGTTTACTATCTTTCTCTTAGGGCCCGTTTGGTTCGGCTTTTGGGGAATGCATTTGCGAAAATGCAAATACCTTTAAGTGAATTGGGTTTTCCGAAATACAAATATTGTTTGGTAAAATTTGCATTGTGAAACAACTTTGGCCAAAATAGCGTTTGGTAAAATTTGCATTTGTATTTGACTTTTATTAAATTAAAAAAGCAAAAATATATTTATATTTTTTTTTTTGAAGCCCGGCCACCGGACCGTCGGATGGCCGGATCTAGCCTCCGGACGGTCACCGAGTCGAGCGAACCCGGGCGACGGCCGCCTAAGGCTGCACGACCCTAGGCGACGATCGCCTAGGTTCGCGCGACCCAGGCGACTATCGCCTGGGTTCGCTCGACCTCAAGCCATCATCGCCTGGGTTCGCGCGACCCAGGCGGGCTGTCGCCTGGAGTCATGGCCTGAATCGCACGACCTAGGCGTCGCCTGAGGTCCGACGACGGTCGCCGGGGTCGGGTGACCCTCAGGCGGCGGTCACCAACGCGCGCGACCCCTCGGCCGGCGATCGTCGACCTCCAATCAGCGTTGGCTTGGAGAAGATGAACAGTATCAACTTGCATCCCCAGGATACAACTTACCAATGCACCTCAAGAGTTCCATTGGGCTAAAGGCCTTTAGACTCCTTTGGAGATGCAATTGCATCTTGCCAAAGTTGCGCAAAAAAAACGAACCAAACACCTTTGCATTTAGCCAAGGGACTTTAGAGTCCTAAAGCCCATTTGCAAAGCCGAACCAAACAAGGATTTAATATCTGTTGTCAAGTAAGGCGTTGCTTTGGAATTTATGGGGTTCTTCTATTCTCATTTTTTATGTGGCCTTGCACTCGCCTTCTCTTTTTGATAGAGCTGAAGTTATTTATTGTCACTATGAAAATATTAGTGCTTCTCATTCCTTTCTTTTTTTTTTTCTAGTCCTTTATGCATTATTCATACTAATCACATATGGTGAAAACCGTTATATTGCAATAAGGTTTTTAAGTGATTTGCATTTCTCTTAGATAGGACTTCTGCAGTTGACCTTCACTTGCATTTCATTGTACAATCAACATTCTCCAATGAACAATTGTAAAACCAGGCCCCTTCCTATTAAGCTTATTGTCAGTTCCCATAGTGTTATTTTTGTAACTATCAGGTATTGTTGACATATGATTGTAAAATCATGGTACACAAGACATTCACTGAAAACAGAAGGAATCTTCTTATTATGCTTTGGGGTTGAGATGACAGGATAATCCATATATTAGATGGATAGCCTGATGAGATTAGCTAGATAGGACGGTCATTATCTCTATAAGTTTGTCTTTTGTTTGCTTCAGGTATGTCTTGACCGTTTAGAATATATCATAGGATATTAAGAGTCACAAACTAGTTAAAAATTGTTTGGGCCAAAAGAAATCCGATTAAACTTGCTTACACTAAATGAAGTGGAAATTGTCGATTCCCATAGTGTTATCTTCATAACTATTAGGTGTTGTTGACACATGATTGTAAAATCATGGTACACAAGACTATCATTGAAAACAGAAGGAATCTTCTGATTGTGCTTTGGGGTTAAGATGTCAGGTTAATCCCTATTTTAGATGGATAGCATGATGTAGATTAACTAGATAGGACAGTGAGTATTTGTTTATTATTTACTTCAGGTTTGTCTTTTCCATTTAGCCTAATGTAGGATATTGAGAGTTGCAAACCAGTAAAATTGTTTGGGCCAAAAGAAATCCAATTGAACTTATTTACATTATGTGAAATGAAGTAGAAAATGCTAAATCAAGAATCTTTATGCAATTACCTAGGAGTATGGTAAATAGCTTACTAGTAATGCTGAAGTTTGGTTTTTACTTGCTTGCAGCACATGTCTAGTATCAAGATGGATATGACTTCATTCGATGGGCAGATGGAGTCACGAAGATTTTGAACTCTATGCGGAAGGATGGATTGATTTTGATGTCAAATCTTCATAGGAGTTTTATATATGATGCAATTTTGTTTCGTTTGTGTTTCGGAGGCCAAGAATACTTATGGACTGTGTAATTTAACTTGTTATCAGCAAAATAAGGTCTCGGCAATGCACGATAGACAGGATGTCTGTAGTTTGTGTGTATTTAAGAGTATATGCGATTTATCTAGTGGTATCCGGGTCACGTTTGGAGCATTTTGATATTTTTTATCCAGTTAGGCATCGGTATGGTTGGCTCTCAATGGATGGCAAGTGGAGTGAAGGTTTAGGCATTTTGATAGAGCTTTGGATCCTTTCCAGGCATCATGATAGTTGGTGCTTGATGAATGGTAAGAGAAGCAACTTTTTCGATCCATACAATTAGTAGAAATTGATAAATGAGCTGGCTTGCTTTAGCTTCAGCCTAGGTCCATCGGTCTCAGTTAGGAAATTAGGCCCAATTTGAGCCTTCTATTTCAACTGTTTTGGCCCTTCCAAGCTCCACTATTGGGGTCGGGTGTGCCATAATGGTCAACCTTTAAAGAGCTTATGTATTGAGCCTTACTTGGGTCAAGGAAAACCTATAGCTTAAGTAGGCCCATTTATTGGGCCTCGGACCGCATAAGCTACAAAACTTTTGCTTAAAAATGCCCATTCTATTATTTAGACCCGTGAGTTAGGCCAAATAAAGGATGGGTTGAAGACCAATATTAGGGTAATTGGGCCATATTCTCGGTCGAAGATTAGGCCCATGCACCACTAAGGACCTCTCGGCCCGTGGCCGATTAAGCATAAAAGTTGACTTCTTAGGACAAGATCCATAGGCCTTAAGAAGACTTGGAACAAATTTAATGGACCAAGGCCCATATTTTAATGGGCACATGGCCCGCTAAAGCCCAGTGTTGGGCCATGTCCTGGGCCGAGAATTACTAGTTGGTTCATGGGCCGCTACGACTCAAATTGGGTCTACTGGGTCTCAACCCACTTTTGGCCCTCAGCCCATGGGTCCATTAAAGCCCAAAACTAGATTTCTTGGGCCAAGGTTCATGGGCTGTATATAGCCTATACGGCAAAGCCAAGGTTCTTGGGTTGAGGCCCATTAAATTAGTTGAGGTCCATAGAGACTCAATCTAGAGAGATAACATAGCCCAAAACTTGGTTTCTTGGGTCTCAGCATATTGCTAGGCTCAATCTTATGACAGCCTAGTAAGGCCCAAAAGCATTTCTAAGACGGAGCCCATTTTTTTTGTGGTCAATATACATACTAACATTTGTTTTGACGGGGTGAGGTCCATTTTTATTGGGCTAAATTTAGGCATTAGGATCGTAAAGCACAATTCTCTCTCTCTCTCCCTCCTTTTTGTAACAAAACATGCTTCTTCTCCTTCCTACTTCCGCCGCTCTCTTCCTTAAGCGTTCCCCTCCTCACCTCTGTCTCGAACCTATCCCTCTCACTCACCTCAAGTGCTCCCCTCATCGCCTCTATCCTCGTCGCCACCGCCAACTTTCCATTCTCAACTCCAGAAACCACCGACTATCGATTGGCCTCTTGAACTCTTCTTGCCTTCTACTCCTTATTCGATTTCGATTTTGGGCTCAAGTACGCTGCCAAGGATTTTGAAGAGGTTTGCGAGGCTAGATATACTATGAGTGACGTTGAGTTTTGGGGTTTTGGCAACGCTCACGACAACCGTGAAGGATATTGTGGTAGAGGAGAGAGAGACATATGGGTACCATGAAACCTCTCTTTCTCCTATTCTTTTTTTTTTTTTCATTTTCCATAGGCTTTGTTTCAAGTACAGAGGCTTGATGATAATGGCTACTTTGACTTCTAGGTCCAGCTGAAGTCGAGAGCTTATCGAGAGGTTGGAAGGGAGAGTTCTTCGTTGGCTATCGTGGTTCCTGTGAAGCAGGTCACATCCTTTGCTATTCCCGCTGGAATATTTGTCGTTGTGATCTTTGAATTGCTATGAGGAAGAGAGTGTGGGTGATTATTGTCTATGATAAGAAGCTTTTCTTAATTGAAATTGATTAGAACGTGATTATGTAAGGTTTGGCATCACACCTTTTGTAGTTAACGCCGCAGGCGAGCGGTCAGAGCCGTGGATTGGAACTCAAGTTCTTAGGCATGCCATGCTCTAGCTACTGCACGCACGGCGTATTGCACGCACGGATGAGCCACCATCATAGAATAAACTAACGTTTTTTTTTTTAATTATAGAGGCTTGGTGATAGTGGCTACTTTGGTTTTTAAGTCCAATCGGAGTCGGAGAGCTTATCGGGAGGCTGAGAGGAAGAGTTTTTCACTAGCCGTTGTGGCTCCTATGAAGTAGATCGTGTCCTTTGTTGTTCCTGTTGGAGTATTTATCATTTAGCGTGTGTTGATTTGTTATGAAAAAGAGAGTATGAGTGATTATTATCTATGATAAGAAGTTTTTCCTAATTGAAATCGATTAGAACATGGTTGTTTAAGGTTTGGCATTGTACCTTAAGAACAACACCATGTGATATTGTTACTAGGTTTAGGATTGTGCTACATTTCAATTTTCTGTACGTATTTGATTGTCTAAGTGCCCCCAACTTCCGCTTGCTACTTGAAATTCCTTTGTGGTAGAAATTTGGGTGTTTTTACTTTAGAATACGAGCAAAATATCATAGCTTCTACGGGTATAGGAATCTACACTTTAAAGGGTAATGGTGCCTTAATATTTTAATGGGATATTGTCAATTGTCATCAAAATTACCTTTTTAGCTAGTAGCTACCCGAATATATTAGTGGTTATTCTCTTATCGACTGAAATTTCAATGGCAAAGCTGGAGGAAGAGATTTCAACTTTCTTCTATTGAGGTTGAAAGACATTGTGATTCAAGCAAGTTCCTCGGTGTAGGCATGTTATGTATAAAGATTACTTACCAAGTTTAGTTCAAACTCATGCTATATTGTTTTTTCCTTTTCAAGTGATGAGTCTATTCTCTTCTCTATTTTTGTCCTCCGATTTGCAAGAGAGCCTCATATCCATTGCAACAATTATTATTTACATTACTACTTAGCTCTCCGATGAGAAGAAGCCTCTCCGAGGTTTTAGTTTCTCCAATCCTATTCAGTTCAAACAACTAAAGACATGTTGGTACATAAGTAAATGGCATTTGAAATAGCGTGTACATATAAATAACTAAATGTTTATGCAAATATATCGCTCGCTAGTGAAGTCACCGAGGGGATGATTAGGATCTCCTACAAGGATCTATATCCTCACATTTTCGAGATAAATACCAAGCCGGTACGCCGAGGAAGAGGATCTATAGAATCTCTGTAATTCTTGAGTGTGTATAGATATATAAATGAAATCAACATTAGTTAACTTTCAGTCAGTTTTGGAAATCGGAACAATTTCGAAATTTTAATTCTTGTTATAAAGAATATGGCAATTCTTAACTCTTTCACTATTTGTATTGTTGCAAGATATCTTGAAAATTTTGTTATTCAAAGGTCAAAAGGCGCGTTCAAGTTCTTTTTGGCCCTTGGCTATAAAACACTTGTGTCATACAAAATACACTGCTTAGATTTCGCATGATAATGTGGGCAAGAAGACTAAGTGTCCAAGTCCGCTATGTAACATCTTATCTTAACCGACTTTCCACACAATTGTACCTCCTAAAGTAATATACTTTTACTAATGGCAATCTAAACCAAAGAGGCATTTGTTAATACCATATGAGATTTGTTAAACAAGAGTCAGCCCTCTTATTTATTTAAATTTGACAACTATTGCAAACCCAAACATTAGGTTAAACTATCACTCTCGTATTTGATATTGAAATCCTATTCATTCGCACAAGAAGATAAAAGTGATTCAATTAAAAAAACACTAAAATGAGTTCTACAACACTAGCCTTAATCATGCAAAATGGCAAACAATGCCACAATAGATGATCTCTTACCCTTACCAAAAAAAAAAAAAAAAAAAAATGCACAGTAGATGAAATGAAAACAAAGCATATTGAAAGGGCAACTGTATATGCCGAAAGTTTCTGCGTCCACATATCAATAACTAAATCCTTCAAAATAACATGATTATGCCCTAAAAGTTTCTTGCGCCCACATATTAAACGAGCACGTAGCTAGTGCTACATGCTTCCTTGGCGTAGCTTCAATAACTACATTACCATCAGCTCCATAAATCAGCAAATATGCCAAAACAAAATTCCATCACCAAACACAAAAAAATTAACATAAACTCCAAAGGCAATAAAATAAGTAAGAGTGAATCTCATTACCTTCTCTAAAATCACTTTTAAATCTGTGAGGTTGAGTTTTTCTTCAACAACTCTACTGGTTGTTGTCCCTACTCTAAACCCAATTGCTTCACAATGCACTCATACTTGTTCCAAACCATAGTCAATGATTTAAGGGCAAAAAAAGGTAGATTCTAAATAAAATTTAACAGAAAATAATAAATAACTAGTAACAGAGATTGTGTAGCCTAAATTAACAAAAAGATGCTTTCTTATCAATGACAAATCCTCTAATGCATCAATTACTTCCATATTGAAATTACTTGATGAAGGAAGATCTAACGATAATGACCACAGAAAATCAATCCTACACAAAAATGAGAGTATCATAAACTCCATGATTTTAATTAATGAAATCATTCTATCAAATTAACAAGCATCATACCTTAGGTGAGGTGCCTCTAGTGTATGAAGACACTTTTTTCTTTTGCTTTTCACCAATGCTCTTCAACCGAGTATTTGGTTTACCTTTTGATCTTCTTCGAAGGAGATCAAGTATTCGAATTTCACAGTTTTCTACATCTTTGTATTCATCATTTTCCACCAAGAAATTAATATGGTAATTACCTCTCAAAGATTGCATTTTGTTTGTGATATGAGTGAGAGCGAAGATGCAAGAAAGTTGTAGTCGCAAGCTCCTCTATAACTTCAAGATCTGCACTACTCATCACACTGAAAGATAATTGCATCAATCTCTTTAAGCGCAATATTTTTTACTTCACCGTAGCATGAGAGCTTTGTCCAACATCACAATAAGCTCATTGTTTTGCAGCTTTTGTCTATCTCTTTAGAATGTATTGTGAATGAATACTTGTGACATTTACAACATGTGTTAAGATGCATAAGATATGCCTACACTACCATCCTCACATTTCAAACAATTTACAGTTACATTTAATGGTTAAATCACCCGGAGTAAAACAAACAATATGCCTCATTTCACTATTTTCAGTTGCCATAATATGATTGTGCAATGGCCCAACAATTTCCGATCTACAAACAAACACAGGCAAAGCATGTAAGAACTCATCCTAAAAATTCCTATAAATGACATGAGTGTATACATTTGCAACATATTTCAATATTTTACTTTTTTCAACCATTATCTACAACTTTCCTCCAGTGCACTCAAAATCATCAACAACTTCAGAGTTGCGCATTTTTTCTGATTGCTTCTCGTAATAATTGACAAATTTATACAAACTCACGGTCTTACATGTTGTGTCTTAAAAGATATTATTTGTGCTCTCACTTCTTTGTGTAGATCTAATTCCTACAGGAAAAAAAAAATCTCAGTCAAATGCAGGACACCATTTATAACGCAACCGATATAGGTTATCCAACCACTTGTGGTCCCTTAAGCTCCATTCTTGACACATATCGTTTCAAAAATTTTCCATTTCCATTTTAAATTCACAATGATATAAAAGATTATGCCAGTATTTATCACAAAAACCCTATTTTCCAATAAGATATCCAATATGATGCCTAACATTTTTCTCAATATGTCATACACATAAACGATGATTAATATTTGGAAGAACAATCTTAATGGCATTTGCCATGGCATGATCTTGATCGGTAAAAATAGTCTCGGGTGCCTTATTACCCTTTGCCTCTGAAAAGATTGAAATGCCCAAACAAAAGAAACAATGGTTTCATTCAATAAAAAATGCACCCAAAGAGGACATATCATATTATACTTATTTGTATGGTAAGTTATATCAAATACCACTATATCTCCGATACTTTTATAATCTAGCTTGGATACACTATCAAACCAAAAAAATATTGATTAGTCTCTAATCCTCATACAATTGAAACGTACATAAAAAAAAAAAATTGCTTCCATTTAATTGTAAACAATTAAAATGGTTAATGAGACTTTGACAGTCACTTGCATTAATTAAGTTCATTCTCTTTGATTATAAGAAATTTTGACAATCACTTAAAGTAAAGCCAATATTCTCCTGTCTCCCGTCTTCACCACTAAGGTAGAAATATGCTTTTGTAGCCCTTATATCAACTGCAACCATAGAAGTCAAAATATTTTTATTAGTATCCATCATGTGTCGATATGATCATATAAGATATTTTTGTTTATCATCGATGAAAGAATGATTATAAAAATCCTTAAACTTGTCCACTATCCATACTCCATTTTCGATTTTGAATTTTATACAAATTTGACATCAAGTTCTCTTCAATCCTATAAATATTTCTTTGTTCATAAGGTGGGATTAGTGGAGAGCATCCTTCACAATATTAAAAAAAAAAAATATGCATGTTCACAAATTCATTTACTATTATTAGCCTTTTATCATTTTCTCACTCCAAACCTCTTGGAAATTACATATGTATTGTATATCTTATGTGCTTCATCCTCGTCAGCAAATGTCATGCCAATTCTAAATTGAAATTCTTTATCAATATTATGCACGATGATATTATCCTCTATAGACTTTAGAAAATTTTAAAGAAAAAAATATATAATCATTTAAAGAAGGTAGATAAAGAGAAAACTAACTTTAATTCTAAAAAGATGAATCATACCCATTATCTTGAGAACAAGTCGAGCCAGTAATGTAGTACTCAAAATAATCTATCGAAAATTTGTACAAATGTAAGTTAGTGACTTCAAAATATCGTGAAATTTGCATATTTCAGTAATAATAAAAATGACATACCCACTTATTTGCGAGGCACTCCTAGTTTGTTCTCGCTCTTGGTTTTGCAATCAACATAAACTTTACTTCCTTCAACTGCAAGCTCAACATATCACCATAAACAAATTTGCAATTACATAATAAAGTGAGCATAAGAGTTTCCAAAGACAACCCACGATAAAAAAATTCGGATTTAGTTTCACATAGTTGAATAGCTTATGCATGAATTGTCAATTGCTCCAAACCCCTCATTGAACAATTCGACAAAAATAAAAAAATAAAAAAACATCTAGGCAAATGGCCCAACTGTGTCAAAACCCATCAAAGACTTCAAATGGAAGGAAAAGACAAAACTTACAAGATAAGGAGGAAAAACAAAGGAATTGTTAGCAATAATCGTCACGGAAAACTTAAGATGGACATTGATACAAAAGTATGAGTCAAATCCATCGTTCTAGTCAATGTGGACACAAACCAAAGTAATCCCAAGCTTAAAGACGGATGTAGATGCCAAAGCATGAAAATGCATAAGTTTAGAATTAGAGATTATCCAACCTACTTTTATGGGAGTTTGCTACCTTGTCTTAGACTTTTAAAAGTGATGTACCCAATGCCAATACTCAACCCATATGGCAATGCAAAACAAATTTTGAGAAGAATGTGAACTTGAATCAAAGGTAATTGTGTATTAAATTTCACTAATTGTAAAGCATGACATCACTTAAAAGAACTATACTTTTCCCATGAAGCAAAAAAAAAAGCTCTCTCTTTCCAAGAAGCAAGCGGAAGCCCAGGGTACCCAAACAATTAGATACCCATAGAAAATCGAAATGTAGCATAGTCTTAAGCCTAGTAACAACATCACCAAACATTGTTATTTATAGAAGGTGTAACACCAAACCTTAAGCAACCATGTTCTAATTTATTCCAATTAGGAAAAGCTTCTCATCATAGACAATAATCACTCACACTCTCTTCCTCACATCAAATCAACAATAGTGTTAAAACTTTCATACCAAATGTCACGACAACAAATACTAGCAAAGGACGCAACTTGCTTCACAAGAGCCACAACAGCTAGCGAAGAAATCTTCCCTCAGCCTCTCGATAAGCTCTCCGACTCCGGCTAGACTTAGAAGCTGAAGCAGCCACTATCACCAAGCCTCCATACCTGAAAAACCTTGATTTATTCTATGATGGTGGCCCCATCTGCGCACGCAACACACTGCGTGTGTAGTATCTAGAGCACAGCACGACAAAGAACTTGAGTTTCTATCTATGGCTCCAACTACTTGTCCGCAGCATTAATTGTAGAAGGTGTGACGCCAAACCTTAAACAACCACGTTCTAGTCGATTCCTATTAAGAAAAACTTCTCATCATAGACAATAATACTCTTACTCTCTTCCTCACAGCAAATCAACAATAATGTTAAAACTTTCATACCAAAAGTCAAGATGACAAATACTCTAGCAAGAACGGCAAAGGACGCAACTTGCTTCATAGGAGCCACAACGGCTAGCAAAGAACTCTCCCCCTCAATCTCTCAATAAGCTCTCTAACTCCGACTGGACCTAGAAGTCAAAGCAGCCACTATCACCAAGCCTTCAAAACAGAGTTGATGGAAAAGGGGAAAAAAAAAAGGAACGAGAGATAAAGAGGTCTCATGGTACCCATACGCTACTCTCTCCATCATCACAATATCCCTCGCAACTGTCATGTGCGTTGCCGGAACCACAAAACTCAACGCCGCCACCTATACATCCAACCTCGCAAACCTCTTCCACTTCAAAATCCTTAGCAACATACTCAAGCTCAAAATCGGGATCAAATAAGAGGTAGAAGACATAAAAGAGTTCAAGAGGCCAATCAGTGGTTGGCAATTTCTAGAGCTAAGGCTAGAAAGTTGACAACAGCAACAAGAACAAAGGCAAAGAGGGGAGCACTTGAGGTGAGTGAAAGGGGCAGGTTCAAGACAAAGGCGAGGAGGAGAGCACTTGGGAAAGAGAGGCAAAAGCGAGATAGAAAAGAAACATGTTTTGTTACAAAAAGGAGAGAGAATGTGGTAAATATTTGTAATAAATGTAATAGTAAATGCAACTAAAAGGAGAGAAAAAAAAGTGGCTTTCAATCTTTTTTAATCCACGTCAATTGCTACGTGTCGACCTATTAGTGAAGCCACCTAGGCTCATGCTGTCACGTAAGCTGCTAACGTGGTGATTGCTAGGCCCATAAAGGCCCAATTTAGAGAGATGACATAACCCAAAACTTGGTTTCCTAGGCGTCAACCTAATAAGGCCCAATAGGTTTTCTTGGATTGAGCCCATTCATTGTGGGCAATATACATTTCCACATTTGGTTTGATGAGGCAAGGTCCATTTTTCTTGGGCCAAATTTGGGCAATGGAATCGTAAAGCACAATTCTCAGTTTAATGAGCCAAATAAGACCTAATACTAAGATTTCTAGGGTTGAGGCCCATTATTTAAGCTTGCGCTCCGGACCCAATTAGGGTCAATAAGCTAAGATACACATTAGACCCACCCCAAGCACATGTTCTTGAACCAAACTAAAGCATCCCATGCTCGTCTTGTCCTGAGCTTTGCTTTCATGTTTTGGCAATGACCATTTTTTGTTCACCTTCATGAACAGTTTTGTTTAACCGAGGGTTAAGATTTATTGCTTTAACTTTTGGCAATAAGCAAGGGGTCATTGCTCGTTAAGAACTTTCTCGAACAAACTATATCACCAGATTCCCAATGCTATATCACAATGCCTAATCATCCTCTAGTCTTCTCAGACGTATAGCGCATACATCTAGATGCAGATTCTGATTCAAGGATTAATGCACGGACAACATAGGAAAACGATAGAATACATGAGAAACCAAGAAATGGAAAAGCTGCTATTTTCTCTACAAAAGTGGAGGAGCATGGTGCGGCTTGCTGATTAGCCGATTGAATAATTGGATAGGTGCCCCTTCTCGTGCTACATGCTCCCTTATCCTCCCAAAGCTGTAGCTCCTGCCATAAAACTTGATTGATTTTTTAGTAAATCTGCTGAAATCTACTGAATACTCTGCAGACAGAGGCCGCAGCTTTGATTTTAGAAAAGGCTATATGGGGACATAACACTTATGCCATCTTTGATCACTAAATGCTTATCCATGCGGATTGGTTTGTCCCTCTACTGCATGGCGCACCTTCTCGTGACAGCAGAAGGCATAAGGAACTGCGAAAACTGTCACTTTACCCAGTAAACTTAGGCATGACATCTCTTGTACACCAAGGTTACTTCAATCAGGTAGCTCAGTCTGCTCCTTTTTCGCTGTGTCTCTCATAGTACACAAGAATTTGGCTAGATCACAAGAATAAGCATCTGCAAGAGATGCATGTGTCAAGAACGGGAGCCTCCTTAATGATCTTCCGCTCAATCCCTAGACAAGGACATACAAGCATAGTCAATATAAAAAATCTTAGATATTGCACGATCTCCTCCAGCTGTAAACTTGCAAAGCTAACACAATGAAGAAGAATGGAACTCTCTGACCTCACATGTCTCTGCAACTTCAAGCAACATTTTGCAAAGTTCTTCCATCTCTGGTCCCTGGGCAACCTGCCTTTCTTGAGCAGTTGCATAATTTGGAAGAGTGAACTCAACCAGCTCCTGAAACATTTCCACTTGGCACTTAGTGCTGGTGAGAGTTGACCCAATCTCAGTACCATAGCCAAAGAAAAGTCCAAGTATCAAGCCAGACAGGTGATGGCATAAGGCATCGCAGCATATGAATTCAAGACTTGATAGACGGCAGCAGAAAAAATGAACACAATTCTTTCATGGCAAAACAATCTTCCAGAAAAGTATAATCGTGGCTGTATCTATACCTGTGTATCTGACAGTATTCCTACTCTCATAAGTTCCTGCACACAAGAACGTAAGATTTCGTATCGAGCCTGAAGAGTCGGGGGACCAATATACGCTTTGATGTCAGCTCTATCAACAAACGCAACATCTGCAACGCAGCAAGGCATAGTCTTTAAGTTAACACTTTTCAACCCTACTCTTACATAAGAACTCTATGAGATCACACAGGCAATAACAAGAATATACCCCGCAAGTAACAATGAACTAAAATGAGGGACTCCACTAAACTTGGTGATTAATTTCCAAGAAAATCTGTTGAAATCGACAGAATAATTTGCAGAAAAAAGAAGCTGCGGAGACTGAATTCAGAAAACGCTAAATAAGGACATAATATTATGAATGTAGAAAAGTGCAATCAAAGATATTAACATATTACATAGAAAAAATCAACAAAAAGGTCCAACATAGCATGCAGCATCCTGTACAGATGGAAATCACAGGACATAAAGTCGATATAAATCAGTCTTACCAATAGCAGCTGTAATGTTTGATGTTGTCATAATTATTACATTTGGTGATGACTTCAACTTGTCCATCTGAGTCAGCAGTGCATTCACAACCTGAGGAAACATTTCATGGTGAATTTACACTCATTCTTGTACAATGCATTCAGAGAATATTAGATTAGTCTCTCATTCCTCGATACTCTATTCTCTCAGGTCTCAGGCAGGTGCTTGAACAAAGAACAGAATAGACATGTAAATTTGCTTTTGTTTGGAAAGTCAGAGAATGGCACTAGTACCCGAATTGAATCTGAAGGTTCAGAACCAGACAAAGCAGCTTTTCGGGCCGCTGCAAGACTTTCCACTTCATCTGCATCATCACCATGTAATATTAGTCTAAAGGAAGAGGAAAGAGAGCTAAACTGCAAAAACGCTGCAATTATAATCTCACCAATCAAAACAAATACCAGATTGTTTTCTTCCTCCACCATCTCTTGAATTTTTTCAAAAAGCCTTGCAACCTAAAATAAAAAATCATGAGCAACACGCTCCATACCTCCCAACTTATGGAAGAAACTCTTATTGGTGGAAATTTTAATCATATGTATACATGATATGAGGATGATGCATATCTGCTCGAGATCTCCATAGTGAAGTTAAAATTACTACTGCAGCATGGCTACATGCACTAATTATTGTGTCTTGCCCATGTGAAGAGTATCAAACAAACTATTTCCACTGAAGAAGAAATGGCACGTTGAGCACACTTAGGGCGCATTTGTTTCACGGAAATTGAATGGTTTAACAAACATTTTCCAAAAAATGATCGCTTATATTGCTTAAAATTATACTCATAAAGAATCTTTTCATTACTTTATGTCTAAACATTTTCTTGGACGATGAAATGTTTCTTGTTCATTCATTTTGTAAGTGATACAAGCAATCATTTTTAGAAAAATATTTTCCAAATCAATCATTTTCTATGAAACAAATAGAACCTAATTCATGAATTCTGTAAGGAAGAGAGTAGAAATTTCAAGGCAAAGGAAGGCTCATTATTTTTGGACTAGCAAGAAGCGACATCAGTCACGATTTGGCCGTTCTTTTCAAAAGAAAAGTAGAAGAAAAAGAGGTAAACTTTTGTCCATGAGCATAGCATGTTGATTAAGAGGCGATTTCTCACAGGCAGAATTCAAGTCATCGGATGCTTAGATGATTTAAATCACTATCCTCATATTAATATTTCTTCTAAGATTTAATTAATTAATAAAAAAACTAAACGTAGACTATATGAAAGAGAAGAGAAGGCATCAGATAATTTATCTTGAGATGAATTAGGCACATACCAACTTGCCACTTTCGGAGAACCATTTACTGAACAACGAGTGTGCATTAACTTCAATTAGTTGGCACTGTGGATATCTGAGGGAAGAGAAAGTGAAAATTTCAAAAGACCAATACCAGACTTTACATAGATTCCACCAAAAACATACAGGACATAGAAATCTTAAAGTCGCATGCCAACCTCAAATTAAAACGTATAGACAACTTCTGTGCTAGAGCTTTGCATAATGATGTCTTTCCTGTCCCTGGAGGTCCATGTAAAAGAATGATGCTGCAAAATAGGACAAATCATTCACAAAAAGCTGACATCACCTCAATTGGGGGAAGTAAGTGATTAATGATATAGATATAATGATTACTACCTTGTGCCAGTATCAGTGTAAATTAATGCACTAGAGATAATTAACAGTAGATGTTGTTACTGGTTTCTTATTTCCATGTAATACGTTAATGACCGCACATTTACATAGTTATCCATTGATCCTAGACAAATTCTGACAAGATCATGACTATCTGAAGCTACATTTCTGTTCAATACATTGGGAACCATGCTATAAATACTGAACAAAAAACAAACAATGTGCAAATGCCACTGACCGGTTCCAAGACACTAAAAAGGGATCCACACCCTTTTCAGTGAAAAGTAGTGCACTTTGAGCATACCGCAACAGCCTTTGCTTCAGACCAGGTTCATAAATTAAGCTGCATTTGGATATACAACAGTTATGATCAAGAAACTTCTTGTGGTTTCCAGGAAAAAGTCGCAAACACACCTTTCCCACATCCCATCAAATTCCTTTGCAGGGAGTATCCACTCGTGGAAACTAGATAGTTGGCCATCAGCACTTGATTCTTCACATGGTCCTTCCTCGCTAAGCTGCCAAGAACCATTTGAGCAGTGAGTTTAATGGGTTTGCTGAAATGCAGTATTTTGGAGTATCAAATTAAGTCCCACACCAAGCAGTGCTAAGAAGCAGACATTAATACCGATGGAAAATCAAGTGACTGAGTATATTTGGGAGAACTGCACATTAGTAAGGGAAGGGAAGAGGGAGAATAAGTATATCCTATATGCTTGGGCAAAAGTTACCTGGAAAACATGCACGACAGGCTTGACTTGCCAGAACAAAAGAACGCCATGATCTTTGACACCCTCATCTACAAGGAAAAAATTCAAAGAAACAGAGCTCATGTTCCATGAAAATAAAAAAAAAATAAAAAATGCCATGTAAAATTTTTTCTCCCATTTGACAAAGAAAGTTCCTGAAAAGAAGAAGAAAGATTCCTATATAATCAACTTAAACATTGTCCACTACACAAATCCACCCAGCCTAAAGCACAAAACCACAAAGCATAGCATCAGGGATGTCATCAGGTTTTGTTTCTCAATCTGCTATATCTTCTCAATGAGAAACCTGGAAATTTTTTCCCTCAAGAGTCAGAACATACCGGTCTCGCAAATACGAATTCTCTGAACATTATCCACAAGAAACACATCATCGATCGGCACAGGAACGGGGCCATCGCTGTAGCTCAAGCTGCGCTTTTCAAGCATCCTGAACATTAAAAAGGTGTAAATTATTTCTGAGCTCTCACCTGCAAAGCAACCTACTCTCTCAAATAACAGGGCTGGAAATGGTACAAAAACACACAGGGATATATAACCAAAATTTCGCCTCAGCTTCCTCGTTTATCAGTCTAACCTTTTAACAAACAGAGCATCTCATGCTTCGTTCATCAACGAGCTAATAGTCGAACGAACCACGGCCGCCGATCACATGCGTCGTGTCAACATTAAAAACAAGTAATTCGGAGAGTTTCTCGGATTTACCTCTCGACGGCGGATCTGACATCGTCTAGGCGAGCCGTGCTGGAGGGTTTCAAGCAGACCTCGACTGCATCATACAACACACGCAAAGCTCCGGTTGAGAAAAATCAACACGGATCACCGCCGCCTCGAACCGCGAGCTCGGAAAACGGAAGCTACGGGGGCGGGGACTCGAAGAGGAAAGACCGGGGAGCAGAGCGAGAGCTTACCCGGGACGAGGATCTTGTCGTCGGAGACCGGCGGCGGAGGAGATGGAGGCGGAGGAGCGGCGCCGCCGTTCTGCTCGCGGATGGCCAGATCGGTGACCGAGATCTCCATCGGAACGCTCATCGTCGTCTCCGTCGCGAACCCTAGAGGAGGAGAGGGATCTCCCGTCTTCGGTCTGTTTTTTGAAATTTGGGAGGGAAAATGAATAGATGCTCTGAAGCGGATATATGTGGCTGCCGAAGGAGTGGCATTATGGTAATTACGATTGGGCCGGCCTTCTTGATGGGCCGTTGAGAGAATTGGGCCGAAACTCGGTCAAGCTATTCGCGAGTAGTCGGGCCCGGCTCGATAGTTGCTCTAGATCGACTCACCTAAATTCGAGCCGAGCTTGAGGCTCGACAAGATTGTTTAGGTCGGGTCGGGTCGGGTATCATGAAAGCCCGGCCTGACCCCACCCGTTGACATCCTTAGCTTGAGCTCGAGCTACTCAAGTATTAGATCAAGTAATCACTGAGTTTGCCCGAGTGACCACCCATCCAATATGGAAATAGGAGATGTGGGGTTTGAATCCCCACTTTCTCGGGGATTGGAATGAGGATGATTTAGTTTCAAGTGTGGGTTTTGGCTTACGCCTTATAAAGGCGGGGTAAACATTTGAAAGTGAGAATTAAGGTAGGAATAAAATAAGATCGACAAAAAAAAAAAAAAAGTATTTGGTCAAGTCCAATTCAAACTCGTTAATACTCGACTTGACCGGCTCATTAGCCTGATCGAGTTTTCATTTTTTTTTATATCTCTTTTTCATAATTACGAAAAAAAACGTGTGAATTGCTAAATCAAAAGAAAAATAAAATGACCAAAATAAGGTTGAGGAAATGTATTCCTTATTCACCAATCTAATGTTAAAATGAGGGCCATAATGGTTATTGTGATTGCATCATGGGGTCCATAAAAACGCATTGTCATGTAGAACTGATCTATACTATTTGAAACAGCACTTAACTCATTCCGATTAATGCTAAAAATATTCAGATCGGTCTGCTAAATTGGAAAATTCCATCGTAAGTTGCAGATGGGCCTTCAAATAAATAGGATATATTCCATCGTTCCATAGTACATCTATCATTATTCTTTTTTCTATATTTAAGTTCACTCCTTAAATTCCACACTTGCAACCAAAGTTCCTAGGCAGAGACAGAGACAAAAAGCCTGGTCCTACACAGAGTTCCTGTGGAACAGCAGCATCTCACATCCACACAACCAAAACATCCTGCTCCATCAGATTAGATGGGGATTAGGACAATCAGACAAATCATTCATCTCCATCTTTTATCCTGTACTGGGATTCCGCTATTCTCTCAGAAAAAAAAAACAGATATGGGTGCAAACCAACCTTTCCTTGCTCATAATAGCAACAAAGTAATGTGAGGCTATGATTCTCTTCCACCATGGCTCATACCAGAAGCCAACCTCATGCCAACCCTGAATGCTGATGAAGAAGCAGCAGCAGCAGCAGCAGCCAGAGAAGCATGAACCCGAGCACGAGCTTGAGATCCTCAAGGCGGTGGCGCAAGCCTGGCACAGCCACTCCTGCGGCTCCATAGTGGCCGCCGGCAGTGAGTTCGACGCCCGCCGGCTTAACTTCAAGAGCAGGCCTTCCCGGTTCAAGATGGAGGCAATAAGTGGTAAGTCGGTGGTGCCTTCCATGGGCAAGGGTGGTCTCGGCGGCGGTCCCTGGGACTTCAGGGAATCCCTGTGGGATTCATACGAGATCGTGACGGTCGCCAAGAAGCTCGAGGCAAAGTTGAATATGGACGACCCATTCGGGGAGTTGCCCGGGGCCGCTAAAGTCATTAGGAGGAAGCGGGAGGGTAGGAATAGCTTGAGGAATCTGTTCAATCTGATGTCATCAAGAAGATTTAACGAGGCCGATGCTCCGAGTCCGAGTTTACTAGACAATCAATTTTGATCAGATTCACCTGACATGAGTCCCACAGCTTTTGGCTGTTGTCGATTCAATTACATTTCTTGTATAGGCTTCTGTAAATTTCCATTGCTGAGATCTACTATTCCTTCTATCGATGTCGATTTCCACGAATGCTTATCTTTGTAACACTTTGAATCTGCCGGTTTAGTCTGATTAGAAATGCGATTTTGATGGCGGGCGTAGCATAAGAAGGCATCAAGCAAGCATGATTAAAAGAAACTGAGATGACAGCAAAGACAGGCCTTTTTATTTATATCAAGGTTGCTAGTAACACCCTTAGGAGTTGGGAGGTTATTTTGCCTGCCAAATTAAGTGTGGACATTCTTAGCCCGACGGGCCTAATGCGGTTTTCAGGTGTCCCACTTGCACAGTTCGAATCCTCCGCGCTTCGGCGGAACGTAGCCATCAGACCTCACTTCGACGACCTCTTCAACCATTACAACCTCATCATCCCTGCTGCGCCCGAACCTCTCCTCCTGGAACTTCATCACCTCGACCTTCTCCTGGAACTGAGGGGGTGATGGTGGTGCTGGTGGTGCTGGTGGTGCTGGTGGTGCTGGTGGTGCTGGGGGTGGTGATGATTCTGGAGAGATTCACACTCCTCTTCATAGACGACTTTTTGGTGGAACGCAGGGTGCACATTCGGGTACTGAGGGACGTTCGGATGGATACTGGGCGACCTCGCTATCCTTGTGAGGTGTTCATGGTATTCTTGGGATGAGGTGTCCCAGCCATCCTGCTGCCACGAATGGCAATCACCGCTCTTATACATCTCTTCAGGCGTTTTGTTCTTCACACTTCAAAGTTCAGTTTCTGAAGTGAATTTATAGGCGAATTGCTGGCTTTTTCTAGGTATTCCAAGTGATAAGTGTGCATCTAATTCCTGGTCCTCGACTCAATTTTCTAGCAAAAGGCGAATAAACCTGGATATATTCCTGGCGAGTGGCAACAACAATTCATGGGGGTATCCTGCAAAGGCGAATAACCCGGATGGATTCCTGATGTTATACATAAAATGTACAAAGAATCTTATCAGAGTATCCTGTGAGGACAATCTTGCCTTCATATCAGTTTCACCGCATATGTCGCTATATCGAATCCGACCGGAAGTCTAGATTAGCCCTCTTGCGATCTATGTCGACCGAATATAGTACATGAGATCAGAGGTGAAAATGTATACAAAAACTTGCTTCTGATGAAAATTTCAATCTGATTCAGGCATATATCTGTTTCTACCACTCTACATCTTGTTATATCAGCAATTAATGGTCTTTTACTTTTCCTCGACGCGACCAATGTCCATTAGGGGGAAGTCGATCGGGAGTTTCCTGGCAAAGAAATTCCCAGAAAATCGGGTCTTCGACGAGATTTACTTACATGAATGCTAAAGCTTAAATGAGCATGAGCATTCATTTTGACAGAAAAAGTAATGCCCGTTCATGACAAATAGGACACACTGGTTCATACATAAGAGCTTGACTTTCATGTTAGCCGTTGCAAGAAACTATGGCTTCTGCAACTCCAGCAACACCCGCCAAAAACATCAACTTCTTGACTGCCATACCTCAATTTCCAGAGAACCCCAAAACCCTCATCCTTCAACAATGCAAGAACGTCAGAGACCTGAACCAAATTCACGCACACCTCATCAAGACCCGCCTCCTCTTCAACCCCTCCATAGCCGAGAACCTCCTCGAGTCGGCGGCCCTCATCGTCCCCAACGCCATGGACTATGCAGCCTCCATTTTTAATGAAATTGACAGACCCGATACGTCGGCTTATAACGTAATGATCAGAGGTTTCACTATGAATCAGTCCCCTCTTGAAGCCGTGCTTTTGTACCGGGATATGATCGAACACTCGGTGCCACCGGATGAATTCACTTTTCCTTCTGTTTTGAAGGCTTGCTCTAGGTTAGGAGCTGTAGATCAAGGTGAACAGATCCATGCCCAGGTTTCGAAAAGGGGGATTAGATTAACTGGGTTCGTTGGCAACACTCTGATTCATATGTATGCAAACTGTGGCAAAATCAAGATTGCCCGTAAAGTGTTCGATGGATTGACTGAAAGGAACATTATGGCTTGGAATTCGATGTTTGCAGGTTACAGTAAGGGTGGGCATTGGGAGCAGATCGTGAAGTTGTTTATGAGGATGCGAGAATCGGGTGTTGGATTTGATGAAGTTACGCTGATCAGTGTATTGACTGCTTGTGGGAGGTTAGCTGATTTGGAGCTAGGAAAGTGGATTGCAGACTATATAGAGGTAAATGGGATGCAGAAAAACGCTACTTTGATCACTTGTCTTGTTGATATGTATGCAAAATGTGGTTGTTTGGATGTTGCAAGGAGATTGTTTGATCGGATGGGACCAAAAGATGTTGTTGCTTGGAGCGCCATGATATCTGGTTACACCCAAGCAAGGGAATGCAAGGAGGCGCTCAATCTTTTCCATGAGATGCAGGCTGCAAATGTAGAACCCAATGAGATCACATTAGTTAGTGTTCTTTCTTCATGTGCAGTCCTTGGGGCCCTAGAAACTGGCAAGTGGGTTCACTTCTTCATAAAGAAGAGAGGGTTGAAACTCACTGTTTCTCTTGGAACTGCATTAGTTGATTTTTATGCGAAATGTGGATCAATTGTTAGCGCCATCGATGTGTTTATGAAGATGCCAGTGCAGAATGTATATTCTTGGACGGTGCTCATTCAAGGTCTCGCCAGCAATGGACAAGGCAAGAGGGCCCTTGAGTTCTTCAACATGATGCAGGACAAAAAAGTTCCACCGAATGATGTGACTTTTATCGCTGTGCTCTCTGCTTGTAGTCATGTGGGCCTGGTTGATGAGGCTCGGTGTCTCTTTACCAGTATGAGTAGAGACTTTGACATCGAGCCCAGGATGGAACACTACGGCTGCATGGTTGACATTCTTGGACGAGCTGGGTTGATCGAGGAGGCGTACCAGTTAATACAAAACATGCCTATTAAACCGAATGCCATTATTTGGAGAACATTGCTAGCTTCATGCAGGGTTCATAAGAATGTGGAACTCGGGGAAGAATCATTGAAGCATCTAGTCGAATTGGAACCCATGCATAGTGGGGATTACATACTTCTCTCGAACTTATATGCATCTGTTGGGAGATTGGAAGATGCAATGACAGTGAGGAGTCGGATGAAGAGGAGAGGAATTAGGAAGACACCTGGCTGCAGCTTGATTGAAGTCGATGGAGTCGTTCACGAATTTCTTTCTGAAGATGATGCGCATGCTCACTCAAAGGAGATATACAGGGCAACTGAGGACATGCTAGGGGAGATCAGATCTGCTGGCTATGTGCCCAACATAGCGGAGGCTAGATTTGATGCAGAGGAAGAAGATAAGGAGGTCTCGGTTTCTCATCACAGCGAGAAGCTGGCAATTGCTTTTGCTCTTATCAGGACCCCTCCGGGAACGGCTATCAGAATAACGAAAAACCTTAGAGTATGCTTGGACTGCCATAATGCCACAAAGATGATTTCAAAGGTATTTAATAGGGAGATCATTGTCAGAGACAGGAACAGGTTCCACCATTTCAGAGATGGGCAATGTTCCTGCAACGACTACTGGTGAACACTTGGGTAGGTTAAGTGTTCGAGCTGCATGATGTTCGGTCTCAAATTCAACTATAAAATTCTCTGACCGTGTCCTTGTTGGTGATGCAAAAATTTACTCATTTCTTTAGCAATGGAGGGGCGATAACACAACTTTCTTTGGGCAGCCTCCTTTTCAAAAAAGGTGTGTATGGTTCAGTACAAACTCCATTCATGGGCTGAGAATGATTCTCTCCAAAGTCTCCTGAAAACATTTGAGAAACTCCGTGTACAATTATCATTTCCATCAGACATGCTCTCATCATGTAAAGTCCTGGAACGAATTGGTCCAGCATCTTCTTAAACATCTCATTTCGAAGAACATTTTTTTGCAGGGAAAAGCCACCTACTGTATCTTTAACAAATTGGGCCATCTACCCTGAAGTACTCGGACAATACCCTCAAATGATTAAAAACTCAAGATTCATGGACATTACAAATCTAAAATCGTGAGTGCAAATTATTTTGGCATCGGACATGTAGAACCTTTTCATGTTGGGAAACTCCAAACCAGAATCATGCAGACATTTTAACGTTTGTGCACGAATTGCACTGAAAGGAGAAGTTTATTTTATCTGAAGAACTCATGAAGTATTAAATATAGTGCCACTCGCCATTCAGTCAATAGTTTTGTTCATACAAGCATATCTCAGCATCAGAATATTGCAGATGCTACTATTTATTCTTCCTATTCAGCATTACTTAAGATCTGTTCAGTTAAATGTCTAGATAGTCACTCACTTTGACATACTTAATTAATAAGACTTCCCACTTCTCTATAGACTTCAACTATCTGTATACTCAGCGTATCATATGATGAACTTGCTGACAGAATTATGTCTAGGCAAACTGTCTAGTCAATCACTAGATTTTCAGAGGAAAAATAAATATCAAACTTTATTTGCTAGATTGAAGCTAATAAAAATTAAAACCATGGAACCTACAGGTCAACATGGACGATGGTTTTCTCCCAAATGTGAAAACCGCATAATGCATCTTTGTAGTAATAGACTTGTTTACACGCAAAGATTTCAAGGAGAGGCAGGGTTTTCCCTATCCATCTCACAGAACTTCTCCAGATAATGTTGAACAATTTCCCATTTAGCTTGAAGCATCATACAATACCCAAAACTAAATACTCGAGTTTCTTCCATGACATAGCTAGATAATCAACTAGATCCTGTAAATTGAGAAAATGTATCAGATGGAGTAAAACGCATGAGCTACACGAATTTTGATGCAGGGACGATGACCTGAAACTTGCTAAGCTTCACTGAAATACATTCTCGGACACAGAGAGAAAAGGAAATATAGCATTTGAGGTTCATAGCACATTTTGGATAGTGTGAAAAAAGTGTGCATTTATATCCTTTTCATTTGGAATGTGCAATGAACGGACATAGATAAGCCTTTCTGGGTACAAAGTGAACAGATGGGGCAAGACCAAACTTACCTTTCTTTGACAGGTGTATTGACTCGATGAAGGACCAGACTCCCATCCATTCTATCTTTATCTAGTGCAGTTAGTAACATTGGTCAAAGCAGAAGAAGCAGCCCTTTGGCTTGTTTTCCCTTGCTTTAGGAGTTTCTCCCGAGGCATCGCGTCTTGCCATCAAGGAGCTTGTACCAGGTGATTCCGGTGGCAAGAGTCTGTTCTCAGAAGTGAAGATTCGCAAAGGAATGGCTGGTTCGGGAGGAGATACGGTGTATAGATAATTAAGGAGCATTTGGATTATTTCACTGAAGTGGGGGCGATCATTAGGATCCTCTTTCCAGCATGAAGTGAGAATAGTAGCCAATTCCTCTGGAAGATTATCAGCACTGGGCCTCACATTCTGAAATTTCAGGACAATGCTGCACACCATTAGACATAGCTAAGCCAAACTGGAAATACCACTTCTTTATGAGGATTCTTGTTACCCTCGAGACATTTGTTAAGCATACTTTATATGGAATAGTTCAAAGCATTGCATACCACAATGGCAATGCTTTGAAATAGTCAAAATATTTTAATAGGTTGTCTAACAAGTGGCACTGTCCACCAGTTAACAGGATCCTTTTATGAGAGCCTGAGAATGTCTATTACCTTGAATGCAGCTGCATAAGCTGCCTGAAGATTTGACATGCCTTCAAAAGGCAATTTGTTGTGTAGAAGTTCCCACAACACTATTGCAAAACTATAAGCATCCACTTTATGGTTGTAATGCTTCTTCTCTCCCTGCCTTAGTGTAACAGTGCTGTATAGCTGCCCCAACAGTAACAAAAACAAAAAGTAAGAGCTTACATCAAAATCATGCTTGTGCTCACGCTACGGCAAATCCATTATCCAACACGTGATTGTGTGTGTCCATGTATCGAGTACCTCTGGAGCCATCCAACGATAAGTCCCTGTTTCAGCAGTCATCATCTCCGTTAATGACTCCTCTCTGGCTAAACCAAAATCTGCTAATTTTACTGTTTTCTGGTCAGCAGTCAATAGCAAGTTTTCTGCAGAGAAATCCAGTAAGGGGTACTTGAGCTTTTGTCGAGCATAATCAAGCATCCAAGACTTGGAAACGTGAAGATTACCGGGTTTGAGATCTCTATGTATAATCCCATGAGAGTGCAAGCATTCCATTGCACGCGCAATATCAAGGGCAAAACCAATTGCCACCCATGTCTCTAAGCATCTTGGGCGGATATTTAGCAAATATTTACGTAAAGTCCCTCCTGATAAAAGCTCAGTGACTATCACCATTATTGGTTCTGTGCAGGCTCCAATAAACTGGCCATACAAAAGGTTTAGCAAAGTGTCAGCAAAAGGGTCTTACATTCACAAGCTACCAATCTCTTCCATTAGCATATAATGATGAAGATACAAAAGAAAGCAACAAGAGTAACTTCTCAATCCTACCTTGACCAAATTTTTGTGCTGAACTCTAGACAACATGGCCACCTCCCTTGCAAATCGTGCTTCTCTCTTGGCAATTTCCTCTGGAGTCTCCCCTTTATGGATGATTTTAATGGCAACCGTCTGGTTTTTATATCTGAAAAACACCAACAACGCAAATTTCTCATTAATTCAACAACCTTTATCAGAATGCCGGGAAAAACACAAGAACATCCTTGAAATTTTCAGATGACAATTTTCAGCCGGAATAAAAACCAAAAAGTGTAACATCCTTGACATTTCAGAAGATTGCTGCACGTAGCCATTGAAACGAAGTACAGTCTAACTGAGTTCCAAAATGGACTTTTTCCTGGTCACTCAATCAAGAGATGTCTTCGAACAACAACCAAAAAAAAAAAAATCGAGTGATGTCAGATCCCGTAACCATCACAACAGCAAAGTTGCGGCGCATCTGCGCAAAATCAAATCAAACAGAATTGTCCAAAAGAGAACAGACCCACATCAGCAACGCTCCACAGCCTGAACCAAGATCTGAAGCAACGTCACATGCAAACGAACAAAATGCGAAAGCAGAACACAAGTTCAATGACTTGAATCAACAAGAGGTTAAAAAAAAAAGCTTACTTTCCCTCGTAGACTTTGGCGTGCGCTCCTTCTCCAATTCTTGGCCCAACAAACAGATTCTTCGCGTCAATAAGCCATTTAGCATCCACCCCGAAATCGTCATTTGAGTAAATTCTACTCCCAGATTCCATCTCTCTCCCTCTCTCTCTCTCTCTCTCTCTCTCAAGCAAAAAAGAATATGATAACTATCTGAAGCACGTCATTCCAGTAGCTCCATGCCATTTCGGACTAAATTTGCAAAACGCACTTCAAAAACAGCGGGAAAAGGTTCGTTCAGCATTACCGACGGACAAGACATGTCCTGCATACTGCATTTTTCATAAATGCACTGTCCCCAAAATCAAGAATCTTTTTTTTTTTCCTTATTTTCGAAAAGACCAGACCACCTTCAAAACGTCAAGGCGTGGCAAAAAGAAATGGGTTACCCCAAACGTTTCAGACACAGAGATGGAGCACTGAAGCAGGAGGTGAAGAGAGACTGAGAGTGCAGTTCTTGATAAGGACAGAACAAGAGAAAACAAGAGAGCTCGGAGACCCAAAAAAAAGTAAAAAGATGCTTCCGAGTTCATCGGGGAAAGAGAAGAATCCCCAAAAAGCGGAACAGGGGAAGAGAAGCAATCAACATGATTTCTCCCGGAAAGATCCAATCTTTCATCAGCGAACACAACGGAGATGGAAAGCTACTAAAAGGGTCGATTAGCCTTTTGGGAGTCTTGATTTGATTATAAATCTTCGTGGGGTGTGCAGGGCTCCACTCTTGATCTGCAGACAGAATCACGGAAAAAAGATAAGAGAGCGTGTTCAATAAACAAAGCAGAGAGAGAGAGAGTGAATAATGTAACATGGATTGGAAGACATTAAACTAATGAAAGAGCACATGGGACTGATCGTCAAACATGGGGGGCATGAAGCATGAACGGGAGAAAGAAGATGGTACCAGTCCGTAAAAAATCTGAGGTACCGATGGATAACAGTAAAAGAGCTGGATGTGGCAAGAGAGGGCAGGACTGCAGAGATGAGGCAGACAGGTTTTGTCTTGTGAGTGACTCCCACTCTGCCTGTCTTGCATTTAGTTCTACCCACTCCCTGATTTCTTGTCCATTGTAAGACAAATTGAGCACAAAATCCAGAGAATTAAGTACCATCGACTCAGGGAGTGGATGACAGAGACAGTACTAATCTTTACATCATTAATCCCACCATTCCTCTGTTCTTTTGTGTCACAAATTCCAGGATGATGGTTAGTGTAGCAATCCAAGATCACAAGATGGTAGTCACGAAAACGGTTTCCGGGCTTGTATTACACACCCGTGAGTTGAATCATGTACATAGAGATGACAATCTACTGTATCTGTCCAAAAAACTTTGCCTTTTGAGTTCGTACCAACACGACACACGGGCCACAAAGTAACGACGACAATGATGATGATGATGATGTTGCTGATGACGATGATGTGGCATGTGTCCAGTGTAACTGAAATTGCGGGCATTTGGTTCATGGAATGGGCTAAGGTACCATCCAAGTACACAAGCAGACTCCAAAAGATCAAAAAGTTTATCATAATTTGAAACGGCACTTGTACTTTTTTTTCCCTTCTCTTGCAATAATTAACAAATGGAGCTGCCCCCACATATTCATTTTGGGAGGGACACAGCTTTGATTATTATAAAAATGGTCCACGTGATTGCCTCTGCTTTCATGGGACGGCATGAATAAGAAAAAGAATCTCTCTTTCCTCACAAGCATCAAAGTTTGCTGAGACTATTAAAAGAAAAGGAGTAAATCTCACGCGGGGCGGGTCGTATCGTATGCTCACGTGCGAGCTTTATTCTGTAATATAATTTTCATGGGTATTTTCAAAAATCTCTAATCTTAACAAATCTCTAAGTTTTGCACAAATTTTGGTAATAATTCTCTGATCCATGTACAAGAAACTATAGAGCTATGCATGGTGATAAATAACGATGATTATGTGTGTGCATATAGATTCTATTTAGATGAATGATTGAAGATTTATGGCAGGTTAAAGAGTGGCACTATTTTCACCCTCATTTTAGCTAAGAGACTCTTTTTTTTCTTTTTCCAATTAACTTACTAAAATATCCTCACGACCTTACTTGAATAGGATCTATTCTATAGGCTCGTACCTCTGTGTCCTTGAGACCTAAGGAGATAGGAACCAAAGAGTTCCTCCAGTCTTAAAAAAAATGAAAATCCTCCTCTCTCATTTCAATTTAATGTTTTTTTTTTTATGGCTAATACACAAAATTGCCTTTATTTTTATCATCTCTCTCATCAATTTGATAATATCAATGCTACATTACACATAACAAAATATCACTTTACCATGCATCTTTTTATCAATTTATCAAATAGTGTGAGTGAAACTATAATTAAAAGTCAAAATTAAAATTCAATGTAATTATCTAGCCGATCTTGAACAAAAAAGAAAAGAAAATTGACAAAAATATGAAAAAAGGTTAATTTGTCATAAGTGTGATCAAATGTAATATATATATATATATATATATATATATATAGATATCTTTAGATCATATTTAAATATTAGCTAAAGATAAGCACATAAGGGGGGAAAGAAGGAAAGAAACTTCTTGCTATTCTACTCCTACTATGAAGAAAGTAATTAACATTGACCGTAGATTCAATATCATATTAAGTAGATCAAAACTTTAAAATATGCTTAAAGCTTTCCTTTGAAAAAATTTGATGCGAGTTCGAAGGGGTAAATAAATTTTCTACCACCATTTTAAAATATGCACGAAACAACAATGTTTAACTTTAAAAACCTACAAACTTATTCTAGAAGAACACCCACGATGTCAAAATCCATTAGGTAATTAGACTGAATTTTAATTTTCAACTTTAAAATAAAATTTCCCTCAAAATATTTGATAAAAATAGACAATTAATCATATGTTCATAAGCCGTTATGACTAAAAATTAATATGAGATCATAAATTAAATTTAATAACCTTCTCCATACAAAGTGATAATAGGATACATGATATGATTAGGTGTAATTTGACATTTATATTGTGAAAGATAATAAGATAAGAGAGATGACAGAAATAAAGGCACTTTTGTGAGTTAGCTTGATAAAAAGGAAACAATAGATTGAAGAGAGAGAGGAGGAGGATAATTCGGTAAGTTAACTAGAAAAGAGTAGTGTCTTAGCCAAAATGATGGTGGAAATAGTAGCAAATGAGATCCATTTAGGACACTTAATATATCAAATCAAAGCTTAAGGTGTGTAGATTAGACGTCTACCACCCTAGGTTAAATTCTATTTTATCCTCATATCTATGTTCCTGAATTTAAAATGTATTATATGATACTTGTTATCACTAAAAAAAACAAAGTCTTGCATTGAGGTTTTATAACATGATAATTCTTATCACTATCAGTAAGACTCATTTGTGTGATACTGAAATTATTATCACGAAAACAAAACCTAAAGAAATGATATAAATTTATAAAATTACACGGTAACTGTTGTCAATATTAATAAAACTCATTGTATAGTACTACAATCAATTTTCACAAATAAAATCAAATACTTGAATTCACATCCTTCATAACTGCTAAATAAAGGGCCGAGATAAGTTCTCAAGTGACAATTTTCAATAATCACAAAAAGTTCGTGCAAGTTAAAATGAATATTCGCGCATACCTCAAAATAAATGTTTGAAGATAAAAATTTTATAGCTCTTGACTTAAGGATCATGATAAATTTCTAATCAGTACGAAAAGTTTATAAAAAGGAAAGTATGCATTAAAAATTTGTGTTTCCTGACTGCGTATATTTCCCCAAATAACTATGCAGGCAGGATAAAATGAGTGTTGGAATTTTCTCTGTCCTGGTGTAGATGGCAGATGGAGTTGGACCCTTGAATGCCACCTTCACTTTGATCTAGAGACTAGCATCTGGAGGGGTCCATGTGGATCGAATGCATGCATGATGCATGCAGTACCAGCTTCCTCGAACCGTGGTTTCAGCCGGTCTTTCTTTGCTGAACTTAAAGCCACCTCCTGATCACCAGCATTTTTGTTTGGTTTTGAGGTCCTCACGACACGTTGCCATGCACCAAGTCCCGAGTTCTTTCCTTTGCCTCACGATCGCCTGTTCCTGCTGGCAGTTCCCCGAACGAGGAGGAAGCAAGAAAGCAGCAACCGTGGAAACCCGATCGGTGATCTTTTGTACGTTTGTGATGGGTAAAAGCAGTCTTGTTCCAGCCGCTAGAATGTTCCGGGTGAGTTCATTTCTTTCATCTTTATCTTTCATGTAACGGAGCGGCTGCTATAAAACCCTCCACCTCTTCATGTTCACTCCGCCCAATTCTTGTGCCATTTCTTGTTTGAAAACGATCGTCTCAAGGAATTGCAGGAAAACGATGGCTACTTCTGCTGCTGCTGCTTGTAGTCCATGGCAGATCAGAGATGGGTGTCTCAAGGTGGGAGATGAGGTCGTCTTGAGCAGAGTCGCTCCCAATATCACCCTCACACCGTTGAAAGATGGGGCTGCTTTTGTTGGAGCAACTTCGAGGAGCTCAAGCAGCCGCCACGTCTTCAACATTGGAGTTCTCAGGTGGGGTATCTTCTTTTTCCACTATTCTTTATGGTCATTGTATGATGAAAGTAGATTATTAAGGATATCTCGGGACGCAAAGAAGCGAGTCAATTACTTCTCGTTAGTTCACTACTTCACTTTGCGTAGCATTGATCGTGTTGTGTGTTACCATGAGTAATGAAATCTCCAAACGATTGTTGGTGATACTTAAGCCTCTGTAACAGTTTTAACCTTAATTGCAGGGGATACAGGTTCCTGTGTCTCTTCAGGTTCAAGCTCTGGTGGATGATCCCAACTTTTGGAGATGCTGCCAGCAAAGTTCCTGTGGACACTCAAATGCTTCTCTTGGAGGCGAGAGAAGCCTCTGCCCCAACCAGTGGGACAAACCGTCATAGGGGACGAGGATGCCGACGAAATCTTCTACGTTTTAATTTTGCCCGTGTTGGATGGACCATTCAGGACTAGTCTGCAGGGAACAGATGTCGATACACTTCAGTTTTGTGCCGAGAGTGGTTAGTTCAAGTTCAAAGGAACCAGCATTTTTTTTGTACTGTCATCAATGTTATTCTGTTCTGGAGCACGATTATGATTATGCCTGTATTAGGGGATCCGAATGTCCAGACTTCCAAATTTTCAGAAGCTGTATTGATTAACACGGATACCAACCCATTTGATCTAATCAAGAAATCTGTCAGGTTTGTCACCGAATTTCAGCGTAGATCTTGATTTGGGAACCTCTGAAATTGATCTATTTCTGAAGGGTCTTGTGACGAGCTTTTTCCTCCAGGATATTGGAGAAGCATAAAGGTACCTTCAGCTGCATAGAACACAAGAAGGTACAAAAGAAGACATCTTTCGTCTGAAAGATTGCAAGTTTTTTTTTCATTTTCATAATCTTGTATACAACTTATAAACATTTAGTGAAGAATTTCGTTGGATCTTCATCCATAGCTCCCTGCACAAATAGACTTGTTTGGATGGAGCACTTGGGATGCCTTCTACGACGCAGTCGACCGCATCGGAATTGAAGAGGGTCTCAAAAGGTATTTTATGAATGTATTTTTATTGGTTATAAAGCAGGTGCTTATTTGGTCTAACTTTTCCTTTTGGAGTAGTCTGTTGAAAGGAGGATTCCCGCCTAAATGGTTGATCATAGATGATGGTTGGCAAAACATTTTACATGACACTTCGGACAACCGTAAACTAGCGGATGTGGAAGGATTAAAGTGAGTCTTCTCTTCATCGAATTTAGTCATCTGCAGATATAGCAGGGATCTTGTAGCATCAATTTGTTTTATCAGCTAGTAGGCTCTCACATGTTGCTTTGCAGATATGTGTCGAGACAAGTGAATTTCGATGCCAATCCAAAGTTCAAGGGTTCTGGACAGGGAAAGCCTATCGAACTCCAGGAGTTTTGCAAAAGCATCAAGGAAAAATATGGGGTGAAGTGAGATTCTTCATTTAATTATGATCATTGTTGATATAATTATGACCCATATATTGAGAACCCACACCCCCCTTGTTCTTTTCAAGATTGGTAATATAATTGTGAAAAGAAAATGCAGATATGTCTATGCCTGGCATACGGTGCTAGGTTACTGGGGAGGGGTAAGTCCAACGTCAGAGGGGATGAAAAAATACATGGCCAAGATAATTTATCCAGTTCAGTCACCCGGTAACTTGAGCCATGTTGTTTGTGGCACCATCCTGTGTGTAGAGGATGAAGGGGTTGCATTCATTGAGCCCTCGAGAATTCGTGATTTTTATGAAGATTTCCACCGCTACCTCGCAAGTTGTGGTGTCAATGGAGTGAAGGTAGATGATCAGAATCTTTTAGAACTTCTTGGTTCTGGTTATGGAGGTCGTGTTGCCTTGACCAGAGAATTCTTAGGAGCTCTCGAGGAATCAGTGGTCAATAATTTCAAGGATATCAACTTGATCAGCTCTATGTGCATGAGTACAGATTACTTATACAGGTTTGTCTTCTCTTTATGAGAAGCAACATGTAGCAGACAACATGAGCTAAAATGACTCCCATCTTGTACAGTGCAAAGAAGGTTGCTGTTGCTAGAGTATCCGAAGATTTCATGCCAACAGAGCCAACATTTCAGACGATGCACATTGCTGGTGTTGCCTACACATGTCTTCTAGCAGGAGAAATAATTGTGCCAGATTGGGACATGTTTCATGTGAGATGGCTTCTGCTCGTAACATTGAAATATCCCCAGCATTTGACATATAAGTTTTGCTTTTGCATTAGTGACATTCAAAAGCAAGTTTGAATCATACTAGTGCGGATCTAAACTAACTTTCTGCGTTCATCTCAGAGCAATCACTACACAGCCAAATTCCATGCTGCGGCAAGAGCAATAGGTGGATGCGCAGTATATGTCAGGTGGCTATTGAACATCCATGTCAATGATATTCTTCATAAATAAATTTTCGCCTGAAAAGAAGGTCATACCTTTCTTTCTTGAAACTGGTAAAACAGTGACAAGCCAGGTGAACATGACTTTGATGTCATCAAGAGATTAGTACTGCCTGATGGATCTATCTTAAGAGCGAGATATGCTGGTCGACCTACCCGAGATTGCTTATTCAGTGACCCCATAACAGATGGGAAGAGGTGAAAATCATCCAGAAAAATAAACAATTTTTTTATTTATTCCATTTTGAAATTGACTATTTGCCATCTATTAAATACCTTGAATTGGGCGATTGCAGTTTGATGAAGATATGGAACTTGAACAAAATAACGGGTGTCCTGGGTGTTTTCAATTGCCAAAGAGGTGGAATTTGGCCACCTATAAGAGGTGCTCCATACAATCCACCTTCAGAATCTGAACCCTTCATCATATCAGGCATTGTTAGTCCTAGAGATGTCGAATTTCTTGGCGAGGTTGCAGGAGAAGACTGGCTTGGAGACTGCGCAGTCTACTCATATACTTCAGGTTCCACTTATAAGTTGAGCTTCAGATACTGTTAGATAACTTTATTTTCCCATGAATTAGTTTTCTGACAGTCTGCTATATTGTATTGTAGGGGAACTGTCAAGAATGCAAAAGAAAGGAAGGCTTGAAGTGACTTTAGGATTTCTAGGATTTGAAGTATTTACGGTGTCTCCTATAAGGGTCGGTGATTCTTGCAGGGCTTCCCTTAAAAGCAAAATCTTTTGCATATTCACATGAGATCTTAATCATAGGAGTAGGGATAATTCAGCCTGAGTTATGTGATATCCATTTTCTGCAAAACAGGTATTTGATGAGAAATATCAATTCGCTCCACTCGGGTTACTGGACATGTACAACTCTGGAGGAGCAGTTGAAGTAATGAACAGCTCCCTCGACTCCGCTGGACGTAAGATCGAGATTCAGGTGCGAGGGTGTGGACGGTTCGGTGCCTACTCCAATTCAAAACCAAGGTCTTGTAGCATCAGTGGGAAGGAAGAAGATCTCGGGTACAATGCCGAGAACGGGATGCTAACCATAACTCTTCCACAGGAATGCACCTTGAGAACCGTGGCTTTTGTGTATTAGTCAGCTTTTGCAAATGTGTGGTTTTGGACACTGCAGAACATGTTTTATCATGAATCTGTTGCAATGTGAATGAAAATGGCTGGCTTGGAAGTCTTGGAGAAATTGGTATCAGAAAAGATGAAATCTGCCCATAGACAAAATTATACGGTGGAAAGATACACATCTAAAACGAGTTCAATCATGACCGGACTGATTTGCATCTTCAATTTTGAAGTTTTACAACAGTCGTATGACTTATCATCTCAGCTTACAACAGCCCATCAAAGAGCCAAAGAACGTTTCTTGAAATTTTTCGTTTTCCAATCGGGGAAGGAAAGAATAGAAGGGGACATCATAAGTATATTGATTGTGTCTAGTTTGTATTGAAGGCTTGAAGCTGCAATCAGAAAAGCAAAACTTAAGGGGCTTCCTCAGGATCAGCATAAGCCTCCAATTGACTATCACCGAGCTATGATGAATAGGCAGCTGAGGAAGGTTGCACAAACCAAAGCAACAAGTCCCTTCCCCCGGAAAGCAACCTCAACAACGTACATGGCGACGTCGGTGGTGATCTTCCTTCCCGGAGAGCAAGGAACCGGCGACGCTTCCCTGAGAAGGCGAGCAGCACCAGGACGGTGATCCACATCATCAGCGTGGCACGAGCTGCAACGACCAGCAACGTGGCTGTTAACAAGACCCCAGCGACCGGGAGGATGGAGGCACACAGGGCTAACCAGCCGGTGTTGATGGAGATGGAGTACAAGAGAGCGTGGAAGAATATGAAGAACGAGAAGAGCAACGTTGTCCTTGTCATCCTTGTCTCGTGGAAGTCGATGTTCATCGAGTTCATGTTGAAATGGACGTGACGGCGATGGTTGCAGAGGTGGTGGTGGTGGTGGTTGTGGAGGAGGAGGAGGAGGAGGAGCTCCGTGCTGTGTTTATGATTTGTAAAGGAAGAGATTAAGGATTGCCATTGAGTTTTGATTAAGTCTGAGACATGATTGAGGTGAGTGGGAAGGAATGGGGAGACATGTGCGCACATGGGGCGGTTGGCGACCAGCTTCTTTTCTCTTTTATAAAATGCCTCTCGCCTTCCATCCTTCCATGGGAGATGCCTGAGTCCTTCACTGTAAAGTTTCCTTTTTCGCCCATATTCAACGTTCCCTTTCCCTCTCGTGTCACGGCCTTCCTCCGCTCGTGCCGGTCGGCCGGCCGACTTAGGTCTCAAGAAGCATGAGGCACGGGATGAGATCTGGCTGGGGAGGTCAACTTCGACAGGTGCTAGAACTTACTCTAAACCTCAAGCCAGCAGGTTGGCAGTGCAAAACAAGTACGCAAGATACATTTCCAACAACGGACATTTCCCGACTAGGAATATATTTCCAACAACCGGCATTTCCCGACTAGGAACATATTTCCAACAACCGGCGGGGCCAGACCTTATGAATCACTCCACAGCATTTCCCGCTAGGGATCAGCTTGTAAATGAAGTCTTAACATTCCGTATGAATTAATTTTTTTTTTTCTGATATAAACATCGATCGGTTTCACCAACCACCGTCGCTTGTATTCCTTGAGAAAATCAGGAACAATCTGAAATACCAAATCGAGAAACCCAAAAAAACAGTATGGGTCATCAGCCATCAGAGAAAATTTCATTACAAAAGACTCACTCTTATGTGAAAAAAACAAAAAACAAAAAACAAAAAAACGCTAGGAAAAGTATCTGCACTAAAGCAGCCTGAAACTTCCTGGCGACTTCGATTTACATCAATGAAACAAGAACATGCAAATCGAATCATGCAGCGGCTGTTTGCGACCATTTGTTTTCTGCATAACCCCTCATTAAGATGTAACCCAAGGAAAGCGAAACTTCTGACCTTTATCCATTTCTAAAGCTTAGAGATATTAGAATGATCTGCAGCTTAACATCTGACCATTTCACTCTTCCATCAGATGCCAATGCCATCACAGGAAGGCGCACAACTCGGAGGAATTTTTCAATCCCCCCAATCATAGTTGCTGATCAAGATAGGGGTCCCTTGGAGTCCTGGGGGAGCCCACATATCCAGAAACACTCCCTGAAACACCCGAGACAAAGTTATTCAACCAAGAGGTGCTGCGTGTCAACCAACCAGTTTGCACCGATTCTTTCACTTCAAGCATGCTCCTCCTCTCTTCCTCCATCAGTATGTCAAACCATCTCTTAGCCATGAATACCTTCACAGCTTCGACCCCCTGTTTGACAACTTCCACTGGGGGTATTACTAGGGGATTCTCTTCCAGATTAAGCTTGGCCAAGTTGTCAAGCCGACCGAAGGTGTCCGGAAGAGCATGAATCTGGTTGTTGCTTAGATCAAGCTCCTTGAGGTTTATCAAGTCCCCAAACGTGTCAGGAAGTTCTGCCAGGTCACTAAAATTACTGCTCAGATTAAGATACTCAAGGTTTGTCAGTTTCCCAATAGCAGCTGGCAGTCCATGAAGCTCGTTGAAGTGAGCATCCAAATGCCGCAAAGAGTACATTTCACAGACAGAACTTGGTAACGAACGGATCTTGTTATATTGAATAGAAAGCCTCTGTAGATTGGGCAACTCATAACCAATGTTGGTTGGCAAGTAAGTGAGATTGTTGAAACTCACATCCAGCTCAACAAATGATCTAAGGCAGACAAGACAAAAATCAGACATTATGGCCGATACAATTGCGAACAATATCAAGTTTCATGCTGAAAGTTGACATTACCTGCAGTGACAGATACTGTCCGGTAAGGAAGTAAGTTTGTTGCTTGATACGTTGAGAATTTTAAGTTTCTGCAGCAGTCCAACTGAGTCTGGCAGAGACTCCAAGAGATTTGAGGAAGCATTAAGCTCCTCCAGATTTGCTAACCCAGCTATGGAGTCAGGAATGATCTGCAGGCAATTGAGAAGTCAGAAATATCATCTAGAAAAAACAAAAACCTAACACACCAAATGCACGATGTTCAAAAGCTCATCTTTCTAGAATTTTCTTCCTTCCAAGCAGGGACTCCAGAGCTGTAGTTAATGTCTTAGCATTGCTTGGTCATAAGAGATGTGTTACACACAATATGTTCTCATGGACGCATTATGCAATCATAAATTGATAGTCTGTGTGTGTGGAGGCAGTGGAAATTCCTCTTTAAGTAGCAAAAGAATCGTGAATATTATGATATGGTAAAAAAAGATGGTTCCTCTACTTATTAAGGGAAAAGGAAGCATACAAAGGAGGAAGGTAGAAAGATGTACCGAGATGTGCCTATTGCAAATTACGATCATTAAGGTGGATTTTATTGCTACAATAGAATACATGAAGTCATCAATTGCTATTGAACATTCTTGCTAGAACCTCAATAATTTGGATCGATCTTCTGCAGCTCACTCTTGCCTTGAGCAGTTAAGGGGCCAATGACTCAATGCATGTTGAATTCTTAGTACATAACTAGGCCTTATCTTTGCAAGTGAATAAAAACAACATGCACCAAATATCATAGGATAAAGACCGAAGAGGCATAACAAAATAGGATGTCTTCATTGGTCAGCCATCCATTCAACAAGGCAATTCTGGCACACAATTCACATAATATCTGATTCAGGTAAGAAAGTACCAATCAGCTGATCTACAAGGATCTTATCCCCAGTAAACAAAATCTACGCACGATTCATAAAAACAAAAACCAATATTGGCTTTAACCACAGTAACCACCAAAGAAGTACTCCACTACCAACACAAGCAGTTGGCTATTGATTCATTATTAGATTAGATATCCAATGATATTCAATAGGACAAAGCAGCAAGCAAACCCTGCTATGCAGACAACAGATTTTACAAATTAACATCTAACAAATTCATTCCAGCTACATTACTTTCCTCTAAACTCCCAAGTCCAAACAATCTTTCAAGAAACTTTTCTCGAGAGAGAAATGATACTACTACTTGTATGCCAGAATTCAATCTCAAATTTGCAGACAATGGTGCCTAAACAAGAATAGTAACTTCTCAAAGAAATAGAACAGACTTCAATCCACAGTTTCCACCCAAGAAACATGCGCGATGTCCTTCGAGTGGAATCAGCAGAGGGTGTAAGGATGAGTAAAGGCCACATCTTTCATTTAGCACACAGCAGCCATGGTAAGTACAAAGCCAATGAATCAGAATCACCCATTCACTGTACGAACCTCGAGCTGATTATTTGACAAATTGAGCACGACCAATCCGATAATCTGCCCAAACGCCTCCGGCAAGATCCGCAACCTCCTCCCGGACAAATCAACCCTGTCCAATCCCCCGTTCCCCGTCCCCTCCTGCAATATCCCCACCACCTCTTCGTTCACCTCCTCCCTCACGTTCAAACCGCACTCCCCGTCGTTCTCCCCGGCGCCGACGGAGGAGGAATCGTACATCCTCACCAGCCTCTCCTCCGCCTCCCTCAGCATCCTCGCGTACGCCTCGTGCATCTCGTCGAGCGAGATCACCGCCCGGTACGCGCGCTTCTCCCTCTCCGCGGCCTCGCGGCACTCCCTCTCCTTCTCCGCGAGGAGCGCCCGCCACTCGAGCCGCTCCACCTCGGGCGGCCGCGGGGAGAGCACGATCTCCTCGAGCCTCTTCGACAGGGCGGCCTCGACGTCGGCCAGCTTGGCCCGGGCATTATCGACGACCTCGTGGTCGGGGCGTTCGCCGAGGGTCCGCAGCACGGATCGGGTCTGGGCGACGTCAGTGACGGCGTTGGCCATGGAGGCCAGGAGCTTGGGGTGGGCGAGGCGGGGCATCTGGTCGGTGATCTGGGGCGGCCGCGACGAGGAGGAGGAGGACGCGGACCACGAGGGGTCGGGCGGCGGCGGGGGAGGGGGCTGCTCGATGTCGATGGCGGAGAAGGCGGCGTCGGAGGGGCCGGCGGAGGCGGGGGAAGGAGGGGTGAAGCGGGGGCCCATGGAGGGGAGGCGGGCCATGACGTAGGAGAGGACCGGGTGGGTCTTCGGGTTCGGGTCCATCGCCGGAGGCGAGTCGAGCTCGGGCGGAATGAGGGTTTCGGGCGGCGGCGGGCGGCGGGCGGCGAACTGGCGGAGGTGCGAGAGCGGCTGGCTATGGAGGAAGATGGAGAGAGAGAGAGAGAGAGGGTTTAAAGTACGAGAAGTTGGAAGAAGGCGTGGATAGCCGAAAAGGGCGTTACCGGATTTCTAAACCGACGACTTTATCATATCCGAAGCGCCACGTCATCGCTACGTCAGCATTTGGAAGGCTACCCTCCTTGAGTTCCAAAAGTTGAGTCAATTTTTTTTTTAATCAATCTTACTTTATTTCTATTTTAACTTTCACACTTAAACTTTTACCCTGCCTCCTTGTAAGACGTGAGAATCGAAATCCACTTTTGAAACTAATTCATTCTCACCCCAACCCCTTGAGAAAATAGTGATTCGAACCCCAAAAGTTGAGGTCAATTAATCACGACCAAATTGTGATTATTTAATCTTTGTTACTTCCTCGTTATAAACTTCCTTAATTTTCCTTTATTTTTTGTGTAGCAATTTCAAATGAAAATCCAAATGGGAGTGAACTTATTTCATTTTGATAAAAAAAGATAAGTGTATTAAAATCCTTAAAACTTACCATAAAAATACATTGAATCATAAAATTTTCAAAAGTATAATTAAATCCTAAAACTTATTATGAAAGTTCAATCAGTCTAAAATTTTTAAAAATTGATAAAGTCACAAAATTTGTTTCGAAAGTCAAACCGAGTCACAAAACTTTCAAAAAGTGCAATCAATTCCATGTTAATATCTCTTGCACTTTGAACCTCTTCTCTTACAATCTCTTTGTCATAAATTCGTGTGGGACTCTCCTTCCTTACATGCCATATATGGTATCTCCGGTCTATTCTCCAACAGGGATGGACCACCTCTGCTTTTGAGAAAAACGAAAGTACCTGAACTTCTGGCAACGGCCGTTGGATTTTGCCGTCTGTGGACTGTCGGACGAGATCGAGCTGTTCATCAATCGTCAAGTGAAGTGAAGGATTGGCTAACTGGGATTCCTCATGGTCCCACTGTGAGAAGAAGACCGTAAAACGTCACTTCCCTTCCCCTTTCCCTCAGCCAATCTCTCAGCTGACGATGGTTTCTGATCTTGAAGAAGATGGACCCCTTTGCCAATGGAGGGATCTCTCTTCCCTGTCCGGAGTTTGACAGATTCCTGTACTTGCCTTTTCTATCATTGGGTACAGAGATCATAGCCGCCGAGTTTCTACCAAGATAGGATGAGTGATAAGGCGCCCGTGGATAAGAGGAGCCCGACATGCTTATCACACCGACCTCGTCTCGGTCAAATCCCGGGGGACATCTCATCACGCAACGTTCGTAGTCTTTGGAATCTTGTGTGTCGCCGTTATCCTATGTGCCCCACGCTCTTAAAGGTCGGCATGCACACAGAATTTCCGGAACATGGTACGAAATGATTCGGATCTTTCCGCTCCCCCTGATTTGGATCGAATGGAACTGTTCAATTCATCGAATGGACGCGTTGAACGAACCAGACAGAGGCTAGCGAGTCGACAACGGGGACTGCAGCCTAGGAAAATAGTCCTACTCATCGAGACAAAACTGAACCGGCCAGTGCAACATTCGAATGCATTCAATGTGAGTAGGATCAGACTGCAGAGCGAACACACATCACACATCTCTCATTGACTTGTTGATACAGTGATAATTTTAAGAGTCGGGGTACCCGTCAAGCAGACTTAAGAAGACTTGTTGCTGAGAGAGTTTCTCTCTCTACTAGTTCAAAAATGTCTTTTAATCTCTGGGACAATTTACTGGTTATGTTGCGAGTAATCCTGTGCTGGAACTTGGTGCTTTTGAGCCAGATGATGTGAATATAGACGTCGCATTTGCAGGAGCTGTGATTTTGGCCTGATTTCTCGATCTTATATTTTAACTGCACCTGCGAAAACGACGAAGAAAAACTTTTCAGGTTCATGAGACAAGATGTTAGGTAAGCCAGGCAGCTCAAGGAAAAGCAATGGCAGGAGACTTTGACAGAGAAATTGAATGAAAAAGGCTCTGAGTGTCCAGAAGAATGGAAGAAATAGGACCTAAGACGTACTCGATGATACTCTTCAAATGGGATATTGTGGAGGGCCATGACCTCGTCGACTGTCCACCCATCATCAGTAGAAACTTTCTGCTGCGTGCTGGTGACTTCCCTCCAAATATCGAAATGTGGCGATTGAATTTGTATGACACCGAGCGCTCGAAGGTACCAGGCTTCACAGGTTCCCATTCAGTAGCTGAATAATTAAGGCAACCGGATTTTTCCATGATTCGATACTCCTTCTTGCCTCCACCAAAGAGTTCCATCAAGGAGCTCATCTGCACGTTGCTTGAAATGTCATCCCATGCAGTCATCCAAGCAGCCAGCAATGCATCAGGAAAAAAAATGTTCTCGACCAGGAACAGATTATTCGAGATTCCACTTTTGCAGAATTATGTGTACTTTATGGGGAAAATTATATAAAAGAAGAAGAAAAAAGATGTCGGTCACAGGCATTAGAAACACACTGCATGGCCAGCATTTCCATCCGGAATAACAAGTCGCAGTCAACTATTCAACGAAGGAGAAACAACCAGTACAGATAGAACGCCTAAGTAGTCGATTCTACATCATATACAGCCTTACGAATTTCATAGGAATTCACTTTTGGTTGCCCAAGCCCCAAGATACAAGGTTCGAACAATTTGACATCTCTCGGTTCCTAAAAGGAGAAGTTGCAAGGCAACATTACCAAGCAGAATTGGGAAAGATTTGTCTGCTTACCTCAATAGGGAGTTCGGCAGAGTAGATTTTGGACATGTCTGCATCTTCTTTATCCAGAATGGTCGCTTCATCATCCAACACAGTAGAGTTTTCTTGATCATACTGCTCTTTGGCAATCTGCTCTGTCTGCTCAGGCATCAGAGCTCGGGTCCTCCACAGGGCCACAATTGTCCTATCCACCAAAAATCATGATCAATCACCTTCCACTTCCAGTAATCGCATTCATTTAGGGAAGTACAATGTAACACCTATACCTGCTTGCTGAATTAAACGATACAAATGATTGAAAATGGAACCTAAGCCTGCCTTCTTCATCTTGAGACTTTGGCGCCATGCATCGCATCCATACCTCGACCTTTACGCAAAATGATGACAAGGGATGGACTACCCACAGAAATGAATGAGGGTGGAAGCTCTTGAATATCTTCAATGTCTTCCCAAAGAAAGAAAAACCTGGTTTTATGACCAAATAAATTGGCGTAAAACCCGACAATTCTTGAAGATAGGAAAAGGCGGCCCTACATCAATCAGTTGTACAAGATCTAAGCTAGCCATACTTGTTTGAAGGATGAACGTCATGCAAGAAGAAAATGATAAGCAAATTGAACATACTGGCACCCAAATAAAAAGAGAACATACTGGCCACCAAATCAGATAAACTAACACATAACAACATCATGCATATAAGCCCACCTCATTCAGGCCTAACATTAGTCACAAAGCAATGTTCAAAAAGTCCCTTATGTTTGGTAATTATAGCTCTTTTCTTCACTAGCATTTATGTCTAGTTTCTTGGTCAAGCAAAAAATTCGCCTTGAGATTCTAACCATCTGTGTTGCTTTACAAATCTTTTCTGCTGTTTTGGCATATTGCCATACAATTGCAACTTCCAAGAATCCAAATTTAAAAAGGGTTAGAAGCCACGTCAAGAGTAACCCTTACGCACAAAAGAACCAATTGCAGCAAAGGGTACAGCCACGAACGGGAGATGTGATTAAACCTGTAAAGGCAATTTTCTCTTGAGCGAACAGGCAAAATCACTGATGAGAAACTCGTCCGGTGGCAACTTGAACAGTTTCTGGAATGTAGAATTACTGTGAGGTGACCTCAGACTCAACTGCACATGCCACAAATCGAATTAATGACATGTCATTATCATCAAACTGAACATACAATTGTCAAAACTAGAGTCTCAACAGTGCCTACCTTCCTTCCCACTTCCTTCTCCATCTTTGTTAGATACTCCTTAATTGTTTCTACTCCATTGTTGTTGTCCAAAAAGATTCTCAGGTGCAACTTCGACTGAGCAGACTGAGCCAGCTTGCCCTCGAGGAAGATCCACATATCCGCAAGATCAGTGGAGGTATGTTTCAAAAAATTGATCTCAGCATGCCCTAGAGAAGTGGCCTGATCAAATGGACCATCGAAATCAAAAACCTCCACATCTAAAACTGAAGGCGGTTCTTCCATAGCATCAAACTCCACTATTTCTGCAAAATATGCATCCAAAGGACTTATTGTTAGCCCATGATATGATGGAAACACAAACAGACCTGTACAATAATATAGGGTCTCACCGTTCCATTGAGGATCACAAGTTTGGAGCTTAACAGAACTCGTCTTTGTTCTACCATTGCATGTGAAAACCACATATGGATCAGAATATCCGGTTGAAGACAAGGATGCCATGTTCGTCCCTTCTATCAAAGCTATCGTAAGAATCCATCCATCACCTTGGGCTTTGACGCCATGGTCGCTACCTAACAAAAACATATGGCCACGCTAGTTAAGATGGCTTAATTACTCGGAGTCAAAACAGAGGTTAAAGTGTGCTTGAAATGTTATGAAGCACATACCTCTCCGCAACCTGGCTTGCACAAAATGTGAGGCCATGTAGAAAACACGTTCCACCTGAATGGTTATTATTCCGCATGCAACAAGCTCTCCAAGGCTATCTGGCAAATCAATACCTAGGAATTCCAAACCCCGCGGTTCACTAGGCTTGCAAAGTAGAATGTGTATAATGACATACACAACCATACAAATGGTGGAAAGCACGGTGAAATTGCAGAAGTATTTGATGGCCAATTGCCAATCTGACTGCTGTTCATTTTCCAAGGATGCAATGATCTGATCTTTGTCCGACAACTCTGCAGAATCCAGTGTCCTAAAACTTTGAGCCAGTAAGTTCTCAAAATGATAAAAACTGTCCTTTAGACCTTGATGAGCACCTCCTTCGATCATACCTCTCATCATGGTTTTCTGGTGGAAATTCACCCTCCAAGAGATTATTAGACGTGCGGACTCTTCTCCCAATCCTTCTTCTGGTCCAGGCATTATCTTGTAAAGCAACTCCACTTTGAATGCATTCCCACAAGGAACCTCGGGAGTACTTACCTCTACAAAGACAGCAAAGTGTGTTCCATCTGCTTTGAGGTAAGATTGTTGCTCAGTCGCTTTCACAGCCTTCACTAACTTTGTGGCAGCCTTAGTAGAGGTAACAGTTCGTGTTAAAAGTGGCGGATCTTCTTGTTTCAACGTCCATGGCTCCTCTTCTAAATCTGTTGTTCCCTCCAAGTTAGCCAGGTCTCTCCTGAACTTAGAGTCTGGTGCAAAGAGAAAAATGTTCAAATCATATGGTCGTACAACATAGATCTGATCAAAGAGAACGCCTCCTTGAAGATCTTCAGGCATTTCTCTTTGGCAATCCCTTGACTGCATCATTGCAAGAGCTTCTTCAAAGCTGTAATCAGACTGTTGCTTTTCCACGCAATCCCCGTAATCTGATGGAGTACCAGATACTTCCGATGAGGCACAAGTTTCAGACACATCCTCATGTTTGGCAAAGATTCTCTCGAAGCGATTTGAGATGGCCTTCATCCAATGTTTCCCATCTTGTATCTTCTGGGCTTGAGATTTAGCAAAATCCGTCTCCTCTTCAGCCTGATTGGAGTTAACATTGGAACTGGGAAGGAGCGAACCGTCGGAAGACGTGTCCTGGAGACTTCCATGCAAGGAAATTGATACGAGTATCTTCCCTGCATCGTGTGGTGCATCAAATTTTAGAATTACTTTTACCCCTGGCCAGACAACTTTACGAGTTTGAATGGACAATGCCACTAAATCCTAAGTGACGAATATATTGAAGGATCATAGATAAATCTAGCATTTACTATGGAAGCCAGCAGACAATAACAAAAGGAGCCCAATGGCAGCATTATACAAAGCGTGGTTTCCAGAGTTCACACCAAATAAAGATAGTGTTGATGTGTGAAGGGAAATTCTTGTCATGGGTTATATAATGATTTCAGATGCTTGGTAAATTGATAAAATGACTTGTGCCATCACATGTATGATTTATATCCAAATGCCTTGCAGAATTAGATATGCAATATCGACATAGGTCATTTGGACTGCTGGCCACCATAGGATCCAAAAAAACCAACCCAAGTTGGACAAATCCATGAGGGGACATTTTAGCAGTAAAATTTAGATATCTCCAGAAAGGTTCCCCATAGTTTTCACAGGGAGAGAAATTAGTTGCCGCAGGTTCAAATGCTGTATGGAGGGACACAGACCCAGTTGTTCAACCTTACATAACCTGACCAACAAGGTCATTAAGTTCCCAGTTCCCTAATGTCTGAAAAATTTGTCTTCTTGAAGAACCATCATCACAAAAACTAGTTCTAGTCCTTGACGATCGGTCATTTCCTAGTTTAATAAATTATCTTTCTCAGTCAGGACAACGGTAATGCGCCGTAATTTTCCTCTAATCACAACAGCCTCATTGCTCTCCTCAACATCCGCATCAACACAAATTACTTAAAGAACAGCTCTACAATTTGCCCAAAGGCGAATAACAATATGAAATATTTGCAATCTAGGACCTGATCCCGGATAGACAGCTCACAACATATGCAAGCAAGATAAATGGTCATGGCGTGCACATTGCTAATTAACTACCCAATTCACGACAGGACATGGAACACACTGACCGCAATCCTTTCGTATGAACTTCCCCGCCTTAGGCTTCCCGACGGCGAACCACGTCGGCGGCAATATCCGGTTCTCCTCGTCGGCGACGGACCAAACCGGAATCTTGACCCGACCCAGCAATTCCCCCGACGAGCCGAAGAGCCCCCCGCGGCCATCCTCATGGTGGTAAACGGACAGGACCACCTCCTCCTCGCAGTCGTGCACCCTGAAGACGAACTCCTCGTTCCACCGCGGGTTCTCGGCGCGCTCCACGACCCTAGTCTTGGACTTGAGCTTCCCGACCTGGACCTTCACGTACGAGTCCCTCACGGGCAACCCCTTCGCCTCCAGCACGTACACGTACACCCTCATGGCTGAAGCAAACGACCTCGGACGAGTCCTAGAGATCTCAAGTGGGTCTGTTATCGGTTTCGGATACGGAATGCGGGCGTGCGGGCGTGCGTTCCTGGTGGCGGTGGAGGTGGTGGTGGATGAGAGAGAAGGAGAGAAGTTGAAGTGGAGCCACGGGGGGAAGGAACGTGGAGGCGAGAGCGGGGGACACGTAGGAGATGGAGAGAGAAAACATCGAAGAGTGCAATAGAGGGGAGAGTAGAGGCGGTTCGGAGACGTCGAGGTGAGGACGACAACTTTCTCGAAGAGGGTTTTCTATCTCGAAGCTTTTATTTTTTCGGTTTCTTGGAACTCTTCACGTCCTCTTCTAGGAAAAGTGTGAAAGAGATACCCAACGGTGGATAACCAAGATGATTTGCATCTTATTACCTCATCATCGAGAGAACAAGTTTGAATTTCCGGTTATTAGCGTTTTAAATGGGAAGTTCCGGTGATGAGATCCTGAGCTAGCTCTCCTCTAGGTATAGACGGATCCTACGATAATCGTGAGCACTTATAAGATTGTGTCAAGTCAAATCATATGTACAAAAGACGGTGATTTTTCGTGGGCATGGACAAGAAGAGGTTTAGACCAGCCGGTGCTTTCGCTGTTTCCTATACATTTCTAGGAGATTTACATTCAGAATTGTCAGAGAAAAACGAGATTCGGTGGTTGGACGCAGCCTTTGTAATAGGATATATAGACTAGGGCGGCTTTGATTTGGTTTGATCTTCAGGAGGATTGATGGGGCAGTCCTAAATTGCTGTAATTATTCAAGGTACAGTAGAGTGGCTCTTTGTGTTCCGCGGCGTTACGCCATGTTTTGGGAATGGCACGAATTTCCACGAGGGAGTCGCGCTTTTCCCTTCGTCTGGATAAGATGACGAAAGTCGACACCAACATTAGCTTAACGTTCGAAGTCAACGCCGTATGTTGTTTTTTGGTTGTTGAGAAAGGTAAGGAGGGATGCATTGCGACATGGTACGTTCATGGGCATCCGGCTCATCAGATCTTATCGTTACCCTTACTCGTTCGTAATGAAAAGTTATCTAATGATGCTCAAGTATTCGCGTTGGACCGTTTCATGTAAAGCCTTTTTGTGAAAGTTATATAGCGATTTCTCGATTCAGGGCTAGGGCTCGATTATTTGCATCGAGCATTTTCCATTTAAAAGTCTTTCCATAGAATGCCCGCACTTGGCCAAGATCGTTATTATTATGCCCATGCTCTCTAGCCAATGCCCGCATTTAACTTTTGTGCCCCGTCGGGCCAAGGTTGTTATTACGCCTATGCTCCAGCATATGGACATATCCTTCTACCAACGTGACTGCGTATAGTAATGTTTTTTGTCCAAGGCTTCCTTATTATGATTTAGGGAGAAAAGAACGGTGTATAAAAGTTTTATTATCTCTTATAATATACATTTTCTTTTCGAAATTGAATTGGATAAGGACTTGCATATCAAATTGTCCTTTTACCAGGTGAAACATAGTGGCGCTCTCGTTCACAAGGAGTATAAAATCTTTCTTATTTTTGGGTGAAACATAGTAGCACCTTGGCTAAATTCCTTTATCTTTGAAGGCATGCTATTTTTTAATCTTTGCGAGTTGCTTTCGTACTTCTTTTTGTTCGATCACTGGAAACGGCGGGAAATGGCGATTGAACGTCAGCAATTCCTCTCGACTGTCGCTGTGGGAGTTCCACGCGAGTTTGTTTTTCATTTCGATTTATAATTAATATTCAATTTATGGGGAAAAGTATTAAAAAAAGTCATAAACCTATTATATTGATATCAATTTAATCATAAACATTTCATTAGATAAATTTAGTACTTAGATATTTTTACATTTGTACAAATTCAGTCAATTCGGCCAATTTAGGTCGGAAATCAGTGACGTGGAAGTCGGCGATCGTACGTGGCATCACTGGTCATGATGGCATCATCAGTCATGATTCTTGCGTTGGCGTGGACATTTTAAAATAATTTTTTACTAATTTTATTTTTTATTTTTGTAAAAAAATTTCCTTTTTTTTTTCCTTTCTTTGAATTATGGCCAGTACCAACCATGGGTGGGGCCGATGAGGGCCCTCGCCCAGGCCTCACCTTTGGCCAGTCACCAACAATGGCTAGTACCGACCATAGTCCAAAGAAAGGTAGAAAAAAGGAAAAAAAATTTAAAAAATAAAAAAATAAAAAATTAGTAAAAGACATTTTAAAATGTCAACGTCAATGCTAGTGTAGCCACATAAGATTGCCAACATTTATGTCACCGATTCTAATTTAAATTGCTGAATGAACTGAATTAGTATTAATGTGAAAAAATTTAAAATTAAATTAGTCCATTTGAAAGGTCTAGAAATAAATTGATATCGGTGTGATAGGTATAGGATTTTTTTGGTACTTTTCCCTAGATTTATGTATAGATTCTCATTTAGCATGCACTTAGGAATGTACTTTAGAATAGGCAAATGAAACCATGTGCACCGCAATGGGCAGAGCTAGTTTCCGTTTTCACCTTTCCTCTTTTCCCCATTAGCAACGTAAGAAAGATTATCTAGGTCTACGTATTATTCGATCTATACGAGTACAATCACCGTATCCGTATCAGTACGAGGCCCATGCCTAGTCAATTCGAGAACCCAATCCCGGTCCCCAAAAAAAAAGGAAAGATAGCGTCTTGCAGAAGGCGGAAAAAAACCGAGCAAGGTGGCAGTCACTCACGCGTTTCGTTCGGCGAGGGGCCGAAAGCCACGAGCCCCTTCCACACGGCATCGGGACGCGCACCGGCGATTCGGCGCGGAGAAAAGCTCTCCGCGGAAGGGGAACGATCGACGATGGAAGGAGATCGAACCGATACGACTTAGTACGGTCGCTCGAAATTTGAGGAAGATGAAGTGAAAAGACGACGGAAATTTTGTCTCCCTTGCGAATCGGAAATCCAGGAGAAAAGACAAGTCTCTATAAAGCACGAAGGCTTTCAAAAAAAACCAAAGCTCGAGAGTCCATCGTCGTCATCCCTTGTTCTGTACCTATACTGTAACATTCTAATTTCCTACTGCTGCTGTTTGAACCGAAACTGTATAGTTTTCTCGATTCTCATGGCCCTACTACTGCTACGAGAAAATGCTACGAGATCCGACCTGGCCTTTGCTATTGGCAGTAATTGCGGCAGCAGTGAGCAGCGGCGCACGCGATCCCGGGCTGTCCGGGGCCGTAGAAGTTGCGGTAGCGGCCGATCGTCGGAGATCCGCCGCCGCCGCACCCGACGCCGGCGGCGATCCTCGGCGAGAAGCTCCGGCGGGGGCTCCAGCCGCCGGCCACGAGCCACGGCGACTCGCGAGGGGAAGAGCCGGCGGAGCTCGACGCGGCGGACGGCGACGGGGAGAGCGGCGGCGGCGACGCTCGCTCGCGCGGCCTCGGCTCGAAGATCACGGCTCTGATCTGGAGCCGCGCGCCGGGAGGAGAAGAAGAAGCTGAAGATCTCGATCTCCGCGAGGCCTCGTCGTATTCCTCGATCAGGTTGGCCAGATCATCGTCGGACTTGACGGAGACCAGGGTCTCGAGGTCGCCGCCGGGCAGTTCGCACTTGAGCGCCGCGACGGGGGAGCCGCAGAACTCCGCGAGCTTCGCCATCAGCTCTGCAACCGCAGATATCTCTCGCGTCTCACTAAACCAAACCATCGATCGAAACGGAAACGGAAACGGAAACGGAACTGAAAGCGAGAGGGGGAGGGGGGTAACGCACCGGCGAAAGAGACGGAACGGTCGACGGCGAGGATTCGGGTGACGCCGCCGACGTAGCGGAGCTTGCCGTCGGGCCGGCGAGGGAGGATCTTGCCGCCGTGGCTGCAGAGGAACTTCAGCGCGGCGGCGGAGCTCCGGTGCAGCGCGGTCTCCTGATTCGTCGTCGCCGCCACCATCTTTTCCTTCGCGGGGAGGAAGCTCGCTGGCTGCTGGCTGCTGGCGGCGGTAGTGGTGGCGGTGGCGGTAGCGGTGGCGGTGCGTGGGCGAGTGGCGTTCGTTCGGAGGGAGAGGGAGAGAGAGAGGTGGCTATTTATGGGGAGGAGGGGAGGAGAGGGATTTTGGAAGTTTCCGTTTTTGAGCGAGCATCTTTGACGAAGACGAGAAAATATTGGCTACACAGTATGTGCCAGCATAACAAATAAAAGGAGCCTTGGAGATGTGACACGTGGCAAAGTGGGGTCCAAATTTCTCTCTCTTCTCTTTCCTACAAGCTGGCCTTTTTCACTGACCATCCAACTAATTTCCTTGCGTTTTTGCGGAATTCTCTTTTTGGGATTTGCAAAATCACGATCCTGAGCCTTTTGCACAATTTGGCCCTAAACTTTTTAACCTTGTGAGTTTAGCCCTGCGTGAAGTCCCAATATAGTTCTTTTCACAAGTGATGATGTCGCATGTAGGATGACTAGTAATTTTTTGATGAAGAATAACCGGAATGACTGCATTTAAAGTTCTTATGAAGATTCAATATTAAATTAGCCAAATTTTAAAATTTTAAAATCAAGTTGGTATTCGTATAATGTGTTCTGGACTAATCGAAAATTTTTTTTCTTATAATTTCAATATGTCACTTGATGTAATATAATAGGTTTTTGGACATATTTATTATGTATAACGTCACCAAATATCTTTATAAATTCTCGTTGGAAAGTATCATAATAGTTTCTTTTAATGTTAGATAGAGTGCCGACATATATCTCAATCATTGTACATATATATTTGCATATTAGCTTTTTACTTCAATCTAAGTGGCATGTAACGTGAAGATTACCATCAATGCGAGAATTTATCTTTATCTATAGAAGAAACAAAGTCCTTCTTTTACAAGTTACGACTATCGGTAACTTCAATAGGGCAAAAAGTCTGAGTTCTACTACTAGTTCCTGCCTCTTTTCCAAAAAAAAAAAAAAGAGAGAAAAGTTCTGGTGCATGCTACACTTTTGATCTTGAGACGCCACGTGGAGCCATGATACGTCACCCCCTTTCCCTGCAAGTTCCAAAAAATCTCTTGCTGACCGGAATCTCCTGCTGCCAAATTATAGGTCCATTTGTTACGTCAAAGATAAAAAATTCAATTTTTTTTTTATGAAAATGATTATTTTCATTATTGATAAACCTAAATACTTTTGTAGATGATAAAAAAATTCCTTTCATTGTTTTTTACGAGCGATATAATTAGTGAAATAAATTTTAAATTAATAATTTTTTGCCAAATAAATAGAGGATATTACTCTAATCATTGTCCCTTTCGTCACGTCACTCTATCTTCTGACTAGATGCCACTCTCAATTGTCTTTATGTTGGGATTAGTCAAATTCTGGTTGATTTTCCAATTTGAAATTTTCAGGGTTTTGGATTTTATTTGATATTCGAAAATGAAGGATAAGGACAAGAGAGGGAGACGGATAAAAACGAAATGTCTGAATTTCTCTTGGGCTAGTTGATAACAGGGGCACGGCTCTTGGTCCAACTATGAAAAATGGCAAAGTTGTACTCAAGTCCCATGATTGTTGCGTCACGTTTGTAACTACGCACCTAGTCTTAAACCTTTCAAATTGCCGACAGACAAGTACCTTGATCCGAAACAACGACTCTGTTCTCACATTGCAATTCTCGAAAATGAGAGGATTTGAAGAAAGAAGGAAGAAAAAATTCGAGTTTTGGCCTCATTTATTTTGTAAAAATTTCATCATTTTTAGGTGTTTGGACCGTTTAAAATAAGCTAATCAAAAAATATTCCTAGTCAACAACCCTGGCTATCATTCCCATAATCCTTGGTGTCCAAAACCCAGTCATGCATATGAGTTCAAATCCATTGAGACCGAGGTCAAGATCCTAACACTATGCTTAAGTCATCCGCATATGCCTAGGACTCTAGTTTGGGTCCATAAAAGTCGTGCCCAGATCAATAAAGGCTGTGTCCGAGTCCTCAGTGCTATGATAGAAATACAAGAAATTGTATCAACGCATTAGCTATTGATTGATATTTGTAATTAACGACAAATATGCTATAATTCATGGTTTATTTCCCGGGACCTCAAAAAAGAAAAAAGAAAAAAAAAAGCCTATGGCAAAAAAGTTTAGTGCTGCCTTGTCCGGGGGGGTCGCTTCCGGTGGCGGGAGAGGACGTGGAGGCGGACACGTGGAGGCGCGTGAATCAGCAAAGGCGACACGCGGAGGATGGTCGGGATGGACACTTCGCCGTTACGTCGATTTCGAGTGAGGAATCTTCTGAGCTTTCAGTTGAAAATGTTTTTTGTTTCATGGGTAAAGGACAAGGGAGGAGGAGGGATCGGGCTGACGTCATCCCACCGCTCGGCATTGTCCTTGGGAAACCACGACGAGGATTTTTCGTTCCTTGTCGTCTTCTTCCCGGGGAGACTGGCAACATCCCAAAGAAAATTACTTTATTTGAAAAGAAATCACAATGAGGAGGTAAAAACTATTTCTTTTCAAATAATCATAAGAAAAAAAACAATAAAATAAGAAGGAGCTTCGGCGGCCTCACCACACCCACAAGATTTGATACGAGCTATACGAATAAATCACTCCGATTGCATTTTTGATAGTTCGAAACGCCTAGATATAATGATGAATATGAAATTTGAGAGAAGAGATGGAATAATCAGCATTGAATAAATGAATTTTTTTAAAAATAACTTAAAAACAAGCTATTTCTTATTCAAATTCATTATTTTTTTAGCTGGCTTGAACAAATTGTAACGCCTTGAATCTACAGTTCCCACACCATGCATAAGGGTAGCAAATTCCCGCTTTGTTGGAATTTGATGTTAAAAACCGAGGTCTTAAAATCGGCAATCATCTTGCAAGGCTTCCTAATTTTGCTACCCTGTCTATAGCAACGACGACATGTGATGGATGCAGACCTCTCGAGGGGCAAGGTGAAGTTGGTGGTGGAGAGAGGCTGGAGATCTTCGATATAGTCAACAACCCGTACATCGATAATTGTGGACGCGACGCTAGTGGTTGTCTTGAAATTCTCTCACCTCCTCTCTGTCGTAGTCTCAAATTTATGGATTCGTGTCACCATGTAGAGGCAATGTTGATGGTAGCCATCTTTGGCTGTAATCCTAACACCTAGGGTTTTTCCTTCTCTTCTATTAAATCTAATTGGTTTTAATTAATTAATTTATTTTTCAAGTTTATTTTGAAGTGTGTCAAACAATCGATAGGATTAAATATGTCTACATTTATTATCCCAAGGGTAATCCCCTTTTATCCTATCCCATTACAATTCTTTGAAAGACCAGCCATCCATGGATTTTAAACGATTTGGATGTCACTTACTCAATAGCATCTCGGGGCTCGTGTTTTTTTTTTAAAAAATTTTTTTGTGAAAGTTCAAAATTTGATTCAAGTATAAAGAGAATACGAGCAAATTATGTTGTACCTAGCTTCACTTATTATGAAATTTTCAAGCGATCCGAATTAATTAAAAAAAGAAAAAGAAAAACTAAAGTAGGGAATAAGCGGTCAATTCATACGCACACCCTTCTTGGTAGAAGCGGAGGGCTCGTGGAAATATCTCTTTTAGGAAGGCGACAGAGAGCTCAGGAGAATTGCTGGTGTGGCTTCATTCAGAACCACTTGATTTTGGGAGCCTTTTGCTAAGATTAATTTGATCGGTCCACACATGTCAATTCTTCATTGATTGATTGGAAGACGCTCACTTTAGTGCTAAAACTTTTTGCGTGATCATTAAATTATTACTTTTCGTAAAAATTAAAAATAAATTACTTCTGTATCATTACCGATTTGAGTAGTCAAAAAATCTGTCTTTGTCATGATTTCAAGATAAATAGTTCGACATGGCTTAGGGGATGATGTGATGATGAAGGCAATGAAGACATGGATGCATAAGTTGATCTCAAAGAAGAAGAAGATGAAGATGAATTTTTAAAAGGTAAACGTTTGCCGACATTTATTTGCCATATATCAACAAATCGAGGGTAAATTCGTTTTGTTTTTCAAACCCTGATCCCTCAATCTCTCTCTCTCTCTCTCTCGTCTGTCTTCAGTCACTGCCGGCCTATAACGGGTTGATCCTTGACTCCACGAGATCTTGCTTCCTAGACATAGTGACCCCATTAAGGTTGAAGTCGCAGTACCTGAACGCTGGGGGATTGCTTATCCAGGTCAATTTGCAAGACGGAATAGATTTGTCTTCGTGATTCAAGTAGTCGTGGGTTAGGCCGTCGACTTCAATCAAGTGCTCTAGACTGGGGGTTTCTTTGAGGGCCGCGTTAGGTTTGAAATGACTATGCAAATTTGGCTCCATCAAAGTGGAGGCGATGCTTGGATCGAGGGACTTTGGGTGCATTTGGTTTGGTTTCGGAAAATGTCATTGGAAAAATATAAATATTTTTGGGCTAAAAGGGTTTTCCAAATGTAAATAACATATGGTAAATTGTAATTTTAAAGTGTATTGAGAAACAATTTTGGCTTAAATATCATTTACAAAAATTACATTTTATAAATGACTTTGCTAATTTTTTTTAAAAAGGTTTTAAATACCTTTTGATGGAGCTTAACTATAACATTCGTGATTTTTGACCATGTGAGAAATAGTTATGAGTTCTAGTGTACCAATGGTAAGGATCGGCCATGGACGATCGAAAGGATAACTAAGGGATTAATCATGTTCCAATCAAAGAATTGGCCACGAATTGATAAGGGATCAGCCACAGAACAATCTAATGACCACATAAGTGCACCCAAGCCGTTTGGTTAATGGACGATTGCCTGACCATAAGAGTTGATCGAGGGATGGTCACATATTATCACGAATCGATGGTAATTGATCCTGAGCGGTCATGTTTTGGTCACAAGTTATTCCACTCGGTTATGTACCAACCATAGACAATCATGAGTTGACCCGATGCGATCGTGTGTCAATTGCGGATTGACTGATCTCGCACAACCACATGACAATCAGGAGTCGGCCTGGACAAAGCCTAAGGCCAGTCCAGAGTTGGTCTGATCAGCTAGTGCTGACCCAAGGGTCGACCATTAGGCCCAAGCCCTAGGCCACTGACTTAGCCGAGAATACAAATTTTGCCTACGACGACCACACCAAAGGTGACTTTGCCATGAACTTCAGATGTGTCAAAATGGTCAATAGGGAAGGTACTAGGGGTGTGCAAAAGAACCGGGATCCGCCTGGACTGCCTGGAACCGAACCGGAACCGCCTGGAACCGGTGGTTCTTGAGGGAACCGGTCCGGTTCTCGGTTCCAATTTATGAGAACCGGTGGGTACCGGTCCGGTTCTCGGTTCCATGGGCGGATCCGTCCACCCGCCCACCCGGACCGGACCGATTAATTTTTAATATTAAAAAAAATTGAAATTACTAATTAACATAAGATGTGCAGTGGGTGAGTGGTTTTGAGGTATGTAGGAAATGTGGGTGTGAAGTATGTACTTATCATAAGATGTGCAATGGGGAGTGGTTTGCCAGGAGAATTGAATTCTGAGAAGGTTCCATCAGTGGGATAGAGGGCTCTGTCTCCATGTTTTATGAGGCGCTTCAAGAGGCAAAAACCATGGAGGAGTGAAGAAGATGCAGTGAGATGGTAAACCATCGGGAAAGGTTTTTGACAGTCAAGTCCTTTATTCAGTAGAATAGAACAAAAGCACAAGTAGCTGATCGTTGATTCTAAATTCTGAGGCCTTCGCAACAGTTCAGGATTCTTTTTTTATCCTTATGTTGCTGTAGCTTTTATGAAGGAAAATGACCGAGAAGCTAAAACTCCTAGCCGCTTCTTGAATGTTTGAGTGAAACCTGATTAATGTAGTTTCTCAAATTAGTTGCTATTTTTGCTTTATGTTTTGATTTATAGTTGTTGTAGCTTTTGGTTTTTAGTATATTACTCGATATGAAGAGTTCTTATGGTGGGATTTAGAAAGTGATATTATTATTATTGTGAGACCGGTTCCATGGACCCACTTGGGAATCGGACCGGACCGGTGGTCCGGTTCTCGGGTGGATCCATGCAACAAACGCAGGTGGATCCCTGCCCACTTTTCGAAACCGGTCCATAGCGGTGATTCCCGTTCTAGGTCGTAACCGCCCGCCCGACAGTACGCACACCCTTAGAAGGTACACAAAAAGCCCTTGCTTGGTTTGATGCACTTCTAATGATCTATTTCCCATGTTTGCCTTATTCTTTGAAGATGGACATAATAAAATATTCTAGAACCCCTTGGATCATTTAATGAAAGGGGTGATTCACCACCTTAAGTGGCATAAGGAGAATTTGGTAATCATTATTCAAGATTTGCCTTGGGGATTAAGTAAGGGACTCTTGGACAAATATACTGTTGACACCTATATTTTGGTAATCCGATTAGTTTTTATCGCGTTAAAAATTAGGGATTAATTTTTAACCCCTAAGCAAAAATATTAGAATTAAATTGCATAACATATAGTCATTAGGAGCATATTTCATTTAATTGCATATTTGTAGGACTGGCGGTGAATGGATTTAGGTGAATGGCTTTGAATATTCAAGCCCACAAGAGCATTAAACTTTGGATAAGTCGATAATTCCTCCATGGTGATTGATATTACATTTACATGGGTGTCCTAAATTGTTAAAAGTCGATTAGGAAAATTCTAGCACATTGGCACTGATATATTCGTGCATACTCACCTATTTGAGGGAACAAATGCAAAGAAAGGACAACGTGTAAGCGGCCACCAATTTGTACATGGGGGAGCCCATCCACGTGAAGGAAAATTATGCACTTGGCCATAATTTGGTCAGCATGGGGGACAAGAAATTGACCGACATTATTTTACGAGGAAAGAATTTATGCATGATTTTCTGGTCATATTCACGCAATATTGGCAAAGTAATAAAGAATGGAAAGAATCGAAAAGTGAGTCTCATTGACGACACATTGAAGGGATGGCCATGTTGAATACACAAAAAGAGCACACGTGAGATAGAATAGAAAGGAGGAATCGCGGGGGCTTCCCAACAGAGAAACACGTGAGAATTGAGGAATAGAGAGAGATCTCAATGTAACCCTGGTCGAGACCTCGTCACACACCGCTCAAGCTTTGACGTGGGTCATTCTCCCTACGACGCCACTACTTTGGTCTCGCTACGATAGCCCGAGCTGCCATCCCTGGTTATGCGTCGCACATTGCCCGAGACCCACGCCGCTAGCTCGTGTTGACGAACCTATTACGTCACTGGTTGTGAAGTTTTCTGCACCCACGAAGAAGTTGCTGCTCTCCGGTCCTGACCGCGACTACGTTGTCGTTCCTTGTGGTGACGGTGACCATCTGCTACTGCTGCTTTACCAGACTCTTCTGACCGACGACAAGGCTCTCCCACTGATTTTCTTCACTGACAGTCGCCTCTCCATCGCCTGCATTTGCGCCACGTCCTGTTGCAGTTCTTGACGAAGTCGCTGTCCAAGTTTCATTATTCCTAATTGCAACACCCGACAAAGATTCAACACTAACTAGCTCTCTTCTTGCTCGGGCTATCTCGGCAGTTTATAAGTTTGTCTTTGTAGGCGTCCAGGTGGCTAACTAATTTTTAAAGGTGGTCCCCCGGTAGCTTCCAATACGTTCATATAGAGAGGGAACAAAAGAAGACCAAGTGAGAAGACATTCGGCCATCGTTCTTCTCCGGATTACTGACTACGTGTCATCGACCATCCCCCCGTTGAGCACCACAAACCATCACCCACCATGGTTCGCTATCCATCGTCAAAGCTCCTTGTCTGCTGGTTCCAATTTAGGAAGCTTATTTGTACGATAATTTGAATTAGTTAATTATATCGTTTGCCCTTAATTTGAATATTCTACAATTCAATCTGACTGGGAATATTATATTGTTTCTGAATTTGAGTGATAAGTGCATCCCCAATTAAGATTTATTTCCTAACTCGCAACCGCATATAATCTTTGATTCCATCTATAAGGCTTTAGATGGAATTATTGATTCCGCAAGAATCTTTAAAATTGATGTTTTGATCTTTAAGGCTTAAGATCAACTCATCGATTTTATTCGCAAAATTTCAAGTTAGTTGGATATTATTTCCTTATTCGCATTGATTGGATGATATATGAATTTGAGTGATTTGGTGCTTATCTTGCTTTAATTGCTTTATTTATTCTAAAAATACAAAAAAATTGCATATCATGTAGATTAGAATTGATTTCCTAGATAGAATTGCATGATAGAATAGTTAGATACATTTCTAATTATATTAGAATGCATGGTTAGATGATATCTAGGTTAGATAATATCTTGGAATTAAATTGCATGTTGAAATAGATTTCTAAGTTAAGATAGGATTCAGATTAGTCTATTTCCTAACTTAAAATAGATAATATCTCACTTTAATTATATTTTTATTATTAGTAATTTTTAATTACAATTTTTTATGAAAAATACAAAAATATCATGCGCATGTCATATAGAATTAGGTTCATGAAATGCATGTCATTTAGTAATTGTTGCTAGGTCCATTTAATTAGAAATTGCTTGTCATTAAAATTAGGCCATTTAGTTAAATTGCATGACATGTAGCTTAGATTTCATTAAACAAGAGAAAATCCTAAAAAGAATCGAGTGACTGCGTGTTAATTAGAAATCATATGTAGGGTTGTTGATGTGAATTATGATCTTACATTGCAAATGCTTTCGTTGCTACAAGATAAGTTCGTAATTTATTTATTGCTTTCTTGGGTGTTAAATTGGTGGTTTGCGCACTCGCATGGTCAACCTTATATGTTGGGAAAGCAAATTAAAATCAATTCAGACTGCTTGCAAAGATATTTTTTTTGAAAATAAAAAGAATGGTATCGAAAGGGTATTAGAGAAATCTAGTATAACCAAGTCCCTGAACTCATAATCTCTTGTTTGCAAAAGCAAAGTAAATCTCCTATTATTTTACTTGGGTTTTTAATTAACCCACCAAAGAATAAATTAGTGGCGACTCCTAGCTAATAATCTTTTGTATGCTAAATACTTGAATCTAAGTCGCGAATTAGTATGAGTTTGAGAGAGCTCGAGTTAAGTTTAGATTTAGTAATCCATTAACTAAACCCTAGGTGGTTCACTCGAGGTTAGGTCGCGATATATACCAATAAAAAGGAGACACAATGGGCAATTATTACTATTTTAAGGCTTAAGTGCCACATTACCCTCTTTAGAGTGCCACTTATTCATAATGACTTGTTCTCCAAGAATAAATCAAGAGCTTATGTGGACTAATAAAAGGGAGACAGACCATGCTTCCAATCATTCCATTAGGCTATTAGATTGCCACTTCATAAGCTTAGGTGTGTCACCTTTCCAAATATGCATGCCACCTTGCAAATCAAACTTGCCACCTTGACTTTGTAGCTATGCCACTCCAAGAAAGGTGATTGAGCCATTTAGACAAGTAATGATGAGGATGGTGCCTATAATTAAGAAGAGCCCTTCATTCATTCTCACCATTTGAGTTTTCTTGCCCTTTGCATGCCACTCTTCCCTTTCTCTCAGCCTTGCACCATTGCCCCTCATTAAGTCGCTCGCTCTAGATTTCTTGAGACCCATCCAAGTAAGTAAGATCCATAGTTATCCTCTAAGGCGGTAGACTCCATCGTTAAGTCTAGTTAGGTGCTCATCCGTTCAAGCTATGGGTAGAATGTAAAATCTTTTGTATTGTTTTGCTCATCTTTGTCCTTGAATGTGTGCTTAAGTTGTTCACGCTCAGAATAAGATCGAGGTTCGCTCGGGTTGAGTTCAATGCGAGGCAAGGTTGCCCAAGCCATAAAGCCCTAGATCAGCATTGAAGCGTGCTAGTTCTATGTCTTGATTAGTGCAGGGACTTTGTGCTAGGCAATTGAATCAAGTCATGAACCAAGGGTCATTCACACATGATATAGAATAGTGTCTTAAGGTGCTTGAAGTATGTTCACGGCGGGTCAAAGTCAAGGTCCATCGAGCTTAGAATCTTCACAAGGAAGGGTTTTCCAAGCCTCAAGGTCTTGGATCGGCATTGAGGCGTGTTGGTTTCGAGCTTTGTTCGATGTGGGAATTGACGCTAAGTGTTTGATTCAAGTCACGGATGAAGGATCATTTCCGACATGTTATATAATGCAATATAATAATTCATGATACACATGTATGAATGAGCACACCTTCAAGCCATGTATGAGTTGACTAAAGGAAAAGATAAGACTTGTTTGTATGATACACTTGTGTGCACTTAAAGAGAATTGTGCTCGTCACCACATAGCATGAGCGGTGATGTCTCATTCATTGAACGGAATGTCTTGATTGAGCCAAGATGCTTGGGTTTGAGCCCAGATGCCTCGAGTAAGCTAGCCTTGGGATGCGCTGATTGAGTTAAGACACCTAGCAAGAAGCTAGATGCCTTGATTGAGCCAGGAGTGCCTGGTTGAGCTAGGACAGTGGTAAATGATTTGCATAAATGCCGATTATGCATAAGTATGATATATTGATATGTTCATTACTAAGCCGAGGGTAGTTTTACATTGACATCATGTACTTAGTTAAGGCATGGCAAGTAATTTGCTAGTGATTTGCCATCAATCCTATTTACAAGTGTTGTATTTGTTAGGCTTTGATGATAAGATACTTTTCTAGTAGAGAATTTGGAATTTTACTTACTAGTTCCCAAAACTCACTTCTTATACTTTTTCAGGTTTGTAAGTATGGCTAACCTATTACCTGAACATTTTTGTCTGCTCGTGAACCTAGAGATGTCAGTCACCGAAATAGTGGATGTAGAGGAGGAAACTACATACACATACTGTAGATGCACTACTACTGTATGGTTCGAGGAGGGGCTAGATGAGTTGGTCCCTTACCATTATATAGCTTGGTATGTATGGTTCGATGGAGATCTCGTCGGCCCCCTTCGTGAGTTCAATGGGCCAACCGGATCGAATGATGGAGCACCGTTCGATGAGATAGGAAATTAGTCCCTAATATGAGCTAGTAGTGGAGGGATTCCTAATTTTGGAGACTACGACCTGTAACGGAGATACGACACCCTGGCCTTTTGCTATTATGTAAAAAATAGAATAGCCGAAGAAGCACATGTAATGTATTGCTAGAATATATATACAAAAGTAGTGTGTTTATATGAGAATATCCCGTCTTCTAGTTGTTGTTTGTTTGGGGGAAAAGTTCTAAGTATGCAAATCTGCATGTACATAATAACAAGATCAAAGAAATGGGACAACTACAAGCCTGAGACGTTGCAACAATAACCTAAAAGTGAAGATGTCACATCAGCCATTGACAGCTAAAATAGCCGTCAATTAGCTACCAAACAGCCTTGTTGGAGATCGCGTGACCTCAAGTGTTGCCCAAGTCGCGTGACTTAGGTGTAGGTTGCAGGAACCCAGGCGATGCATGTGACATCCCGGGCCATCACTCTAGACCTTATTTATAATTTATAATTTTTATTATGCAAGCGGAAGAGTATACACTTTTCATATAAAGAAATTTCACTTAAGAACAAATTTCATAATAACATGCTTCCATTCATTCATCATAAGCAGGGATTACAATAGGAAAACAACATTTTGACAATTACAACATGGCAATATACTCATCAAGATGACTCGAACAAAACATCTAGGAGAGGCCAAAAAGGTGCCTAACTCCTCTACCCGGTAGTTTTCCTCATCCATTACATCCTCCCATACCATGCACGCCTCCTACTCCATGCCCAGAACATCACCAATGGATGGGGCCAAACAATCTCCCATTCACGTTGAGATACACGGACACAAATCGCATAGGGAAAGGATCAGGACGTCAATCATCTATCCATACAATACAAATATAACGAGTCAAAACAATGCCAGAATCTTGATTCTCAAAGTTCCTATACATGCCATCTACCTGCACAGGCAGGCCATAGGTCGTCAAGGGTGTCACATCCATAGCTAATTATCTGAGAGGAAAAATAAGGGGTGAGCAACAATGCCCTATAAAGGATAAAGCATGGCATTAAACAATGAGATCTTAGTTTCACTCATTAGTAAACATAGCACAAACATAGTGAATCTTCATAAACATGGACTACATCAAATAGGGCAGCATATGGTACCAATGATATCAAGAAAACTAAACAAGCTATAGTAAGTAAAATGCATGAAAACTGCACCGCGACGCGCATACGAACTCCGTTCATGTATCACACGACACACACAATCCCATTAATGCATCTCATGACACACGGTAACACCATCACATGTACTCACATGCATTATTAATTAATTTCAATGTGTGAATATTTCATATCTACCCTAAAAAAGGATTGAACTCAGGATGCTGGCCGGATCCACTCGAATCACTTTCGGGTCGCTAGCCGGACTTCCAAGGGACATTGGCCCTAGACATCTCCCTCCGAGGTATCCTGATGTCCAAGGGTTGCTAGCCTTGTGACTTTAACCAAGGCATCCCAAACCACGTAGCTTGGGGCATCCCCACTCCCCGGGGGCATCATCGGGACGCTGGCCGATGGAATATCTCTTAATTTGATTCATTCACACATTTCATCACATCACAATCTTCCATTAGGGCACACTTATAACACCACCAGCACAACATGTACCACCACACAACATGATCAATGTGCCAAGATCACAATGCAATAGGATGCACTAAATAGAATTGCCGTTTACCACCTCCAAGCCTATTCCACTTTATTTCGCACACACAATGAGCACCACTCATGCACAGCCATCAAGCATAGATTCTTAATATGTCAAAATCATCTAAAATAACCAAATATGCATTTTCTAGCAAGTAAAATACCAAGAACAGTAACAAGACCACAATTGGGCCTCATCGGCAGAAACCAAGTCCACACGCATGACTCTAAGATTAAATCCAGAAACATAACCAAACATATTTAGAAAATTCTCAAATTTAAATATGTTGTAAAGAACACTTAAACAAACATTTTTCATGAAGAAACTTTGACATAATTATTTCTAGAATAGGAGCAGTAAATCACTCAAACAGTATTCAAAATTGTTCCCGTGTCTAGAAATCACGTTTTCCAAAACCAGTGTGGTTCAAAATCCAAAACTTAGCCATTTTCTCTGAAATTTGACTATGTTAAACTTCAAGATGTGCTAAACAACTTTAGTGAATAAACCCTTTTGAAAATCGAACCTCAAGAGTTGATAAAAATTCTTTGAACACCAAAAGGTCACGGATTCTACATAAATGAGATTCTAATTTGCATGCAACAAGACTGAAAACTTATTCTTTTAAATCCAAAAAATCTTGAATAAAATATGTCATAAATAAAGATATTTAAAACAAATTTCAAGAAAGCAACCTCAAATTCGTAGCACATTCCAATCCACGAAAACAGCAAACACAAGAGGTTCAGTAAAACAGATCTTGAGAAAAAATCCAACCTCAGCTCCTATGAGCATGTCTCATGCAAGCTTAATAACCAAAAACATTCAAGAAACTCACATGCAAGACTTTCCATACATCACAACATACATGCAAGCTAAAGTCATCCAAAGATTTAACTCCTATAACCCAAAAATTCACTAGATTGAACTAATCCACCCTCAAGCGTCGAGAGAATATCGAAATTTAATACCTAACTTATTCCCTTACCTAGTTTAGGACTCAAAACTACTTTCTCGAACTCTCTTGAAGGTTGGCTGCTCCTTTGGTCACTGGTCCCTCGAAGAACAACAAGGAAACAAGAAGGGACACTTAAATGCCAAAACTTTGGAAATGTATACTTAAGTGCCAAAATCGGAGTAAAATGGATCACTTAAGTACCATTTTGGCCAAAATCCGACCAAATTACTGACGTGGAAATTTTCTGGTGAGGTGAGTGCAAAACGGCGTCATTTTGCACGCTGACGTGGCAAGAAAATACAAAAACGACGTCGTTTTTCTTTGATGTGTAAATAATTAATATAAATTAAATTAAATTAAATTTAAAACTAAATTTATTTAAAATATTCTAAAAAAAAAAAAAAAAAACTTAAAATTAAAAAAAAAAAAGGGAGGCCGAAGGGAGGCGGTTGAGGGTTGAGCCTTCGCCACCGCTACCGAGAAGGGTCGAGGACGGAGGGGGGGGAGGGTCGGCCGGGGTCGCCGGCTATGAAGCACGGACACGTTGTCCGTGCTTCCGTGTCGTGTCCGACACGTGTCGGAGCGTGTTGGACACGTCGACAAGCTCGGACACGGTCGGACACGCGGTCAACTTTTTCTCGACACGCGTGTCGACGCGTGTCCGGAAGACTCCGGGTGGAGGTGAGGGAGGGGGAGGGAGCGAGAGGCCGCGAGCGACGGCGAGAGATGGCCAGAGAGAGGAAGAGAAGAGGAAGGGATCGGGGCCCGAGGGGGCGCCGAGCGGCGGTGGCGGCGGTGACGGCATCTCCTCCTTCTCAGCGTCACGTCCGCTCCATCGTCGAAGCCGAGAAACGATGCGAGGTGCGAAAGAGGGGAGCGAGGTCTGCTGTTTGCGTGTTTGTCTTGGTCCGGTTTTTTTTGCGCAAGCGGTAGAAGGAGGAAGAAGAGGGTCGCTAGGGTTTGTGATAAGGGAATAAAAAATAATAAAAAGAGGGGACGATGGCGTGCCTTTTGAGTTTTGGGGGGGAAGTGAGGCTGACAGCTGCAGTGGTTTTGGGAGGGAAAAAAGTAAAATAAGTTTGGGTGGAGGGAAATGGACAAAGAAAAGAAAAAGTGGATTTGGGGATTTTTTTTATAGAAAAATTAAATAAATGAAATTGAAAACTAATTTCGAAAAGTAAGAATATTGAATTTTGAATAATGATAAATTTTGATCATTCTAAAAATCATGAATTTATTTAAATAAATCGATTCTAATTTCTTATTAATTATTAGTTTTATCAATAACTTTTGTTAAAATTAAAAACATGTTTCGCATTAATTATGAATATATCTTTTGAATTTCAAATGAATTGATTTATTAATATTATTAGTGTAAATTTATTATAGGCTTTTTAATTATTTAATTATTTATGAATTTGAATTAAATTAATTAAAAATAAAAATATTCATTTAATATTCAACGTGTTGCAACGTGTCGAAATTCTCTATTTTTTAGAAATGACGTGTCGACGTGTCGTGTCGTGTCGGACACTTGTGTCGTGTCGCGTGTCGGTGCTACATAGGTCGCCGGCCCCTGGTCAACCGTTGCGACCCTCGTCACCTCCTCACCATCGCTGGGAAGGGTCAGTGAAAGTGGGGGGAGCATCGGCCGGGGCTGCCATGCCCGGGCTAGGGGCCGGCGGCGATGGCCCGTGAGCCCTTTGGTCGAAGTGGCACTTAAATGATCCATTTTACTCCGATTTTGGCACTTAAGTGTACATTTTCAAAGTTTGGACACTTTAGTGTCCATTCGTGCCAAGTTTTGGCACTTGGGGTGTACTTCTGCCACCCAAAAATCCATTAGATTGAGTTAATCCACCCTCAAGCGTCGAGAGAATGTCAAAATTTAATACCTAACTTATTCCCTTACCTAGTTTAGGACTCAAAACTGCTTTCTCGAGCTCTCTTGAAGGCTGGCTGCTCCTTTAGTCGCTGGTCCCTCGAAGAACAGCAAGGAAACAAGAAGAAAATGAGAGAGGGAGGCATTAGGCGGGTGAGGGGAAGAAGGAAGAACAATAACAAATGAGAAGGAAAAATAAAAAAAAAAAAGAAGTTGAGGGGAAATAATGGTTTTCCTTGGGAATTTTTTCTTTGCTGCAACCATGCAAAGGAGGAGATTGGCTGGGGAAATTTTAGAGATGTCATGAGGTTTAAAGGGTTAAAGTTTTAGCTGGTGGGAAGGGAGAGAAGCGAAACTTGCATGGGAAACCAAAACCTATTGCAAGAAATACCTAGATTTTGTCATTTTCCCCTTAGCTTACATGCCCAAAACAAAACTTAATATAAACAAAATAAAATTAATTCTTCTCTTAGCCCAAAGAATTCGGCCACCTCAAATACTAGGCGCCAATCAAGTAACTTTATTCCAAGATCTCTACTATTAACATGAGGAATTGCACACATCTTCAAGTCATAATATCTAATGTCCAAGGATCTTACATCCTCCATTAATTTTATGCACCATAACATCACTAATTAAGTTACAAGAAAACACCATCAAGCATTCGAAATAATCCAAATTCGCGGAAGACATATATTGACCAAAATCTCAGCATTTTTCCGCCTCAACCAGGCCTTCTGCACACGTTTAGCCCATGGGCCTTATTCACGGTCCACTGTCCTCTCTCTAGTCCATGCTCAGCCTAAAATTAGGCCCACTAGGTCATCACACACCTAGCCCACACGCAAAGCCCATCGAACGATCCACTTATCTCGACTCCTCTTTTGTCGACAAGTACTAACTTAAGCGGAATTCTAAGACCGAAATTTCAGGATGTCAAAATGCATGAGGTCACGCGACCCCAAGTAGTGGTCATGGGGTCAGGCGACTCCTTAGGCGGCGGTTGTCGACACGCACAACCATTGTCAGCCTTCGTTCGATTTCTTCATGCAAACCATAGAGAATATGAATAGTGAATGAATAATATTAATGAGGTAAAGACTTGCACTTCAAAAATGCTATTTCTCAAAAAACCTCCAAACTTGCTTTGGGCTAAAAGCCCTTAGGATACGTTTGGTTCAGCTTTGCAAATGAGCTTTAAGGGAATGCAAATACTGAAAAGCCAAAGCCCTTTGGGGGAGTGCAAATTGTACTTGGTACAAACCTTTTGCAAATGGGCTTTGAGTTCAAATGGTGTTGGGCAAAAAAACTTTTGTAATTGACTTTGGTTCTTATTTTGATTTTTTTTATTAAAAAAAAAACAAAAGCCCTTCCTAGGAGTTGCCGAAGGGCTACGGTTGTTAGCGAGCCAAATTTAGCACCGGCCGCCATCAACTGAGGTTGCTTGGTAAAGGTCGCGCAACCTAGACGAGGATTGCTTGAGGTTGCATGAACTGGGGTGATGTAGGTGGCGTGCAACCCAGGCAATAGTTGCTTGGGCCACGAGAGACCCCTAGGCGAAGATTGCTTAAGGTCGCGCAACCTAGGTGACCACCGCATAAGTCTCGCCACCTCAGGCCGCCCTTACTTGGGTGTCATGTGACTCAGGCAAGGGTCGCTGGAGGTTATGAGACCTAAGCAACAACCACTCGAGGTCGTGTGACCTCTAATAGAGGTTGCCTAGGTTGGGTGACCCTCGCTAGCCAGATCTGGCCTCGTTGACCCTTCACCAACCGCCATTGCATGAATGAATAGTTACACAAAATGGCAAAAGTGAAAAATTAAAGAATTGGTGAGAGTAATTTCGGAAGGAAGAAATTATTTTAATTTTAGTTTTGGCATTCCACAAATGCTACTTTAGAAGGCTAAGGGCTCATTTGGTTCGGCTTTGGGGAAATGTCCTTGGGAGAATGCAAATATCTTTGAGGTAAAGGGGTTTTTGGAAATGCTAGACTGTTTGGTAAACTATAACTGAAAAGTGCTTTAGGAAAATGCAAGACTGTTTGGTAAACATATATTTGAAAAGCCTTTTAGTGTGACCAAATTAAGTTTTTTAGTTTTAGTATTTTTAAAATTGCAAAAAAGAAATAATGACTACATAACCTTTTACATTTTCATGTTAAGAGTAATGTAAAAGATATATATTAATAAATTTATTTAAAAATTATATTAAAAGAATTTGATTATAGATTAGATGCAAAGCTCAACTTTTGGCCTAGGGTTCTTTTAGGTTTGTTTTCAACTTTGAATAATTTTTTTAATTATTGTAGTATTAATTATCTTCGTTAATTAATGATCATTCTAGTGTATTGATAAAAAGTTGCGTTATTGATTGTCAAAAGATAAAAATGACAAAAAAAAGAAGAAGAAGGTGAACCCAACATTTACAAAGGGTTTTTATTATTTTTTTAAAAAATAAAAATAAAATTCAATGAAACTCCATCGCTGATCAATAGCGGTTGGGGTGTGGGGAAGATGATCGGTTTAAAAAAAGAAAAGAAAAAGAAGTCAAAGGATGAATAATAGAGGTGGACTTGCATTTCTGAAATGCTGAAAGCCTAAAACAGGTCCCCACCTGCTTTGGGCTTTCGACATTTTAAAGGCCAGCATTTGGCCAAGGAAACCTCCAAATGCTGAACCAAATACCAAATTTTTTTCCCAAGAGGCTTTCGGGGCAAAAGCCCATTGGGAATGCTAAACCAAACGGGGCCTAAGTAGAAAGAACATTAGATTTTCAGCATTTCCAAGTCCAATTTTAGCCAAAAAACTATTTTAAAATGCTTGCTAAAGATTCAACATTTCTGCAAGGGGCTTTAGGGTTTGAATGCCCTTGGGAAAGTTGAGCCAAATACACACTCAAGGTGTGTTTGTTTCACTAAAAGCATTTTACCAAAAACTGTTTTCCGGATTTTCAATAGTTTGGTTCTCCAAAAATAATTTGGTCAACGGAAAATACTTTTTAGTCAACACAAATATTATGTATTATTTGAGGAAAGTGAATTTCTCCATGTGAGAAGGTGAAAACACTTTCCCTTTTCATCTTATTCTCTCTAACCTTTCACTTTTCCTCTTCAAACTCTCTCACTTTTTCTAAGGTACGCCACTTGCTCTCCCTTCGCTCTTTCGCTCATCTTTCTTTTTTGGTTCTTCTTTACTAACACTCATCTTCTTCGCCATTGAAGGTTAAGATCTTCTTCTTCATCCTTGAAGGTTTGGATCTTCTTTAATGACACTCAACACAGTTCCAGGTTCTCTCGCTTTTTTTTTAGGTACGCCTCTCACTCTTCCCTTGCTCTTTCACTCGCCCTTCTTCTTCAGTTCTTCTTCATCAATGCTCATCTTCTTCGCCATTGAAGGTCCAACTCTTCTTCTTCATCCTTGAAAGTCTAGCTCTACTTCAATGATGCTCAACATAGTTCCAAGTTCTCTCCTCTCCGGTTTGAGAATAATCTCAAAAAATTTGATCGATACTTTACATTGTTGAGTTGATGTTGATTCTCTGTGTTATAGCCGTTTGATTTTTGTTTCCATTCATCTTTGTCAAGCAAAATTTTGGAAATCAGATCCTAGAGATTCCATTTATTACGAGGTCAACTGGAGATTTTACCTTACCGTGAGGGATATATGGTAATCTATTTGAACGCTTGACCTTTTGGTTTGATTTGTCATTGATTTGCTTGAAATTGTCAATGATGTTCTTTTATGAAAACACATATCAAAGGTAATCTATTCAGATGAGTCAACTCAGTTGGTGTTTCCAGGTTTGACGAGCCAATTTTATCACTAGTTAAGGTTCTTATCTTGAGATATGTGCTTTTATGCGTAACATATCATGCCCTGTTAGGCAGAGTGATTGCTTTACATGTTCCTTCAAGAGTTGATTATGTTCTTGTTGAAATTGCAATTATGTTTTTACCTTCCTTAGGGCCAAATCTCTTTTGCGAAGTTGTTTAATTTTCTTTTGTTTGTTAAAAATGTCAAGAGGTAAAGAAAATCATTTATTATAATTTATTGCAATACCTCGTCGAAATCATTCATAAACCTTGTTGTCTAAAATCCATCATATCCATCATCGCGCACATGTGATGTTGCTGCACTAGCCTTCCTGATCCTTTTAGCGATTTCTTCTTCTTCTTCTTTTTTGAATGTTTGTTATTGGGTTTACCTTTGAGATAAAACGTCTGTCTTGACTGGCTCAAGTTAAAATTCTTATTATTGTTTGTAGATGGAAAATAATGATGTTAATGGAGCAATAATGGGTACAACTGCGTCAATAATGGCAGTTGGTATGTTAGTAATGGAGGATGGGGTTTTTAATGGTCAGATAACAAGAGTTCCATGGGGGGAAAGAGATTTTGAGAGGGAGTTATTCATCAATCGCATTTTACATTAAGGAGATACTAATTGTGTCAATCAAATACGTATGAGATCACAAGTTTTCTTTGAATTATGTAGAGTTCTTGGGTCAAATAATTTGTTGCACGAAATGGTAAATGTGTCAATCAAAGAGCAATTGCTAGACTTTTGCCATATTTTAGGATATAATGTGAGGTTGAGAGTGATAGGGTCAAGGTTCAATAGGTCTATTGAGACCATTCATTGATACTTTAGAATTATCTTATAAGCAATTCTAAAATTATACGAGCATGTTATAAGACCACCGGATGGCATTACACCCCCGACAATATCCAAGAATAGAAGATTTTATCCGTACTTTAAGATATGTAACATGAAAAATGTCATGAACTTCATTTTAACAATATGTCATTACATTTACTTACTTACCGAGTACTTTAGGATTTTATTGGAGCTCTTGAAGGTACTAATGTCTATGCATCAATTCCCCCAGAAATTCAATTGTTTGTGCATCGGTTTCCCCAGAAATTCAAGAAAATTTCGTGGTCGAAACGCGAAAACAATGCAAAATGTTCTTGCAACTGTTACTTTTGATTTAAAATTCATTTATGTATTGGCCGGTTGAGAAGGCATAGCATACGACTCTCATATTCTTATAAATGCACTTTCAAGGCTTTGAGGAATGAAAATTCCTAAAAGTATAGACTATTCCATATTTTCTATAAAATTTATACCCCATTATCTTAAAACATGTTGTTGAGACTTTACATAAAATTAGTAAGTAAATACTATCTTGCTGATGCCATATACGACATCCAACCGAGAATAATTTCTCCATATCGTGGAGTTTAGTGACTACTCACTTGAGTACGAGAAAGAGTTGTTCAATCATCGTCATTCATCTTTACGGACTGTAGTGGAAAGGGCATTCGGGGTCCTAAAAGGTGTTTTCATGTATTGGATGCCGAACTCTTTTGGTCTTTTGATACTTAAGTTAATGTGGTCTTAGCATGTTGTACTTTACATAACTTCATTATGGGTGTTGACCCTTATAATCCCTTTATGCAAGAACTAAATGTAGAGGTCGAATCTCAAAGTCAAGAAATAAGACATCAACAAACACAAAGAGAGGAGAGGGAGGAAAACAGAGGGGCAACAAAAAGAGATGGTATCCAATGTTTAATGTGGGATGACTATAGTAGGTACAGAATGAATGTTTACAACTTGTATCTTCTTAGAAGTTGTCTGATTTTTTTGATGTGAAGTGAATATTTTGTGATTGTAGTTGTTGTAAATGTGAACTTGATTTACTACTTTATATCATTGTGATGTTTCCTTGTCTCAGTAGTCAAATGATGTCTATTTTTGTGTTATTCTTTGATTGTCACAATTTCTTGTATGGGATGTGTCCAATAATGTAAGAATGGGCAAGACAAGAGAATGGAAGACTAAGCATTTCAGATGGTCAGGACCTATGGAGCGTATGTTTTTAGAGATACTAGCTGATGAGGCTTCCAAAGGGAACAAACCTTCAGCCAACTTTAAACCACATTTCTTTGTTCGAGTTGCTCAAGCTATAAATGAGAAATTTGGGACTGAATGCGAGCTTGATCATGTGGACAATCATCTTAGAACTATTAAAAACAATTGGGCTACCATCCAAAAATTGCAAGTTAAGAGTGGTTTTCAGTGGGACCATAGCTTGAAGATGATCACGGTATGATGAAGAAATAACGGTAATATGCTTTTTAGATTTCAATATAATTTAATACTCTTAGAATTTGATATCCAAAAATTGCGGGTTAAGTTTATGTACCTTAGTAATCTATAGTTTGTTATATTCGGGCAATTAGAAATTCATTGATTCAAGAGGTTTATTATGCATGCAACATGTTGAGATATGTAGGAATTTGAGCATGTAATAATTTTGTTTGCTTATGCATCATATGCTCTTTACATATAAAACAACCAAGACACAGATAGATGATGAGTAGATTGTAAGAATTACCATAATCATAACGGCGAATCTACCTATTTATATATTTGTGTTTTTGTGATTTTTCGTAGGCACATCCTACCCATGAGAAGTATTTGAGCAAGAAAATCGAGATGTATGATGAACTCGCTTTGGTGTTGGAAAAGACATGGCCACAGGATGCTTTGCAAAATAGACATCGACTTGCCTCCTTTTAGGGATGTGGACTTCTCAACTGAATTAGATGATAGTAATGACAATATTATGAAAGGAATAGAAGATCCTCCAAGATTTAATAGAAAGCGAAGTTGTGCTACTAACAAGGATGATAGTTTTGCAATGCTCTCAGAGCAAATTGGAGAGGTTGCTAATGCAATGAAAAAGTTGAGTCAAAATCAATTGGACATTGATGAAGCTACCCTTACATATGCCTTTGATTATCTACTGGACGAGGAGAGAGTTGCAAAAGCATTCATTGTCAAGAGTGCTAAGCTAAAGAAGTTATCGCTCGAAAATTTCTTAAATAGAAGAGAAAGTAGATATTGACAAGTGTCACGGGCCAATCGATCTAGCGTTCCCTTGCCCGTGCGACCTCAGGAATTTCTCCCAAGTCAACCTTTTTCACACTCAATCACAAGGATCATAGAGAGAGAAACTCTAGAAAGAGAAGCTTTGGATTGTATTCACTTGTGAAAATGAGATGATACAATGAGAGGGAGGAGACCCCTATTTATACAAAGACAAGGCAAACCGTATCCGTAGATCTCTTTTCGATCTAACGGTGGAGATCATATCTCCCTAACTACTAACTACCCGCATTTATTACATACGAATACATTTACAGTATCGCCCACCCCCAAGAGTATTTTAGAAGACTCGAGAAAACCCTAAGTGTCGGGGATACAAGCCGAAGGTCGCTTGATCCATAGACGTGTCACGACCGTCCCGTAGGAACCTCTTGGATTGTCGTTCTTTCGGGCCGTGACACAAGCATCAGACTTTAAATGTTTGTTCTTGATATTATCTGAACATTAGACTTGTTCTTTGGTTATTTGTAGTAGCTATCCAAGCAGCAAAGCATCAGACTTTGAATGTTTATTCTTGATACTATCTGAACATTAGACTTGTTCTTTGGTTATTTGTAGTAGCTATCCAAGTAACCTTTTATGGTACAATGTTCTTTGATTACTTGTTGTAGTAGCTATCCAAGCAGCTTTTTGTGGCACAATTTATCCTAATGTGTTATGGGAAGATAGGGAAGATAGAGACATTAGTACTAAACTCAACTCTGAAATGTTTAGCTCATACACTACATGGGATATTGCGAGGAAAAAATGTAATAAAGACCTCTTGTTTTCTATGTGATTGCTTTTTAAAACTATACTTGCTATAGCAGCTTGAGAAACATGAATTTGTTTGGCAGCTTTAACAAGGGTAGAACTCATTAGCTTGAGTTGCTTGGTGAAACTGGAAGCATCCTCCATGGTGTCCAGGGGCAATTCTGGACAACTTGTGGAGAGCCGCACAGAAGGTGCATCTATCTGAAGAGTGCCAAATGTATTGAAGCAATCAATGAGATTGTTTTGAGTTGCTCTTGTAATTGGAAATCATGTCCATTTTCGAAGCATGCGTGTATGAATTGAGGTTTCCTTTTCATTATGCAAGTTCAAATTCTAGATTTACTAGACTGATCGAGAAAAATCCGCTTATTAAGTAACATGGACTCAATAAATTAATTTGATAGTAAGAAGCACACTGGTGTCAATTGTTAGTTCATATGTTATTCAATTATTTTCAAATGCGATCCAAACATAAAAAAAATACTCTTAATCATGTATCACCAAATAAAGAAAAGCTAACCATTCTCTTGAAAAATGGTTTCTAGAAAAGTTATGTTTTTCATAAAACAAACAATTCTTAGAACTCTTTGGAAATGCAATTGCATTTTCCTAAAATCGAGCAATAAACGAACCAAACGCTATTTGCATTTATTGGAGGGACTTTAGAGTCCTAAAGTCCATTTGAATATTGAACCAAGCAGGGCTTTGAAGATTGTGTGCGATTGATTCGATTTGCTAGAGCGTGCGGATGTCATTTTAGATGGAAACCCAAATACGAAAAGATCACGAACTCTTTCATATTGCCAATGCTTTACCCATGTGCTAAGGTCTGCTGTTGTTCCTCCTCTTTGCCCTCTTCTTTTCCCGCTTCGTTGATTCTCACGGCTTCTGGCGTCCATACAAATTGGCACTTTGCCTTTTTGAAATTTTAAGCTTTTGATCAGATCTTCGCTTCTGCCCGACAGGTCAATCCTTTTCGAATTCCAAAATGAGTGCTTTTTTAGCTAGGTCATTATCCTTTGCCTCTGAAAAATCCTTTACTAAATTTGGCGGGGAACTTTTATGTTTTGAGTTTCACTATCGACGGTCCATCGAGTTTGGATGGATCACCCTGGGTAAGAGAGAGAGAGGGGGAGAGGGAGAGTCCGGAGAGAGAAAGATAGAGACAGAAATTATACTCTAACGCAAGGGTCAGGTCATCTCCACGTTGATCATCTTCTTTGCATAAGAAAAGTCAATTAAGAATTTAAATTTTATTAAAAATGCCAACGAGGGTGACTCATCCGAAATTATCATAAGAGACAGTTAAATAAATCATTTTTCTTTCGATGCGGCGCGACAAGTAGACGGCCCACTAGTAACAAGGATGAGAAGAAATTTTATTTCTTATTTATGTTTCAAATTGTGACTCGTCATTACCTTAAGCATTCGGACACTTAATGATAAAGTTAAAAACATATCGACCTCAACATGATCATTAACCTAAATAGCTTTCCCCACTCAACTGCAACATAAGGATAGCTTAACATTCATGTTGGCAATGTAGATCTCTCTCTTCCGACTCTATCTTATCGCGTTTGTTATGAAATTACACATCTACAATTGTTAAATTGCAACATTAAAACTCATCGAAACAATTTCCTAAACAATGCGGTTTTGCTCTCTCTCTTTTTATTTTTTATTTTTTTATAATTGGACAAATTGATCACATTATGTTGGTTATTGACAGTCCTTCGCTGGATCTTCTTCGGGTTTTTTTTTTTCTTAGGGTCCGTTCGTTTCGCGGAAAATATCATGTTTCCGGAAAACATTTTCCCTAAGTCATTTTCCAGGAAAATGACTTTATTTTCCGGTGTTCTTAAAACCTAAATTTGAGTGGAAAATATTTTCCACCGTTCGTTAGCTCATTTAATTGTTTGGAAAAAATTATCAAAAATTGAATTTTTAATATTTTTAATTGACCAAAAAATTAATTTTATTTTTTATATTTTTTTTTAAAAATGAATTTTTAATTATTTATATTTTTAAAAAATCGAAATTTTTATTATTTTTTTCTTTCTTTTTCTTTTCCTTCCTCCTTCCTCCTCCTTCTTCCTCCTCCTTCCACCGCCTCGCCTCCTTCCTGCTCGATGATGGCGCCGCCCGTGGCCGACCAAGACACAGGTGGCCGATCCGGCGAGCTCGAGGCTCGGCCGATCTCGCCCGAGCTTGCCGCGGAAGCCGCCGGGCTTTGGCGAGCCGTGAGCTCGCCGGATCGCGGCGGAGCTCGGGCTCGCCCGGATCGGGAGCTTGAGCTCCGCCGCCAGATCCGGCGAGCTCGCGGCTCGCCCGCCCGGTGAAGCTCACGGCGAGCTCGGGCGAGGCCCGAGCCCCGCCTCGCTGGGATCGGCGAGCCGCGAGCTCCGCCTAGGCGGCGAGAGCTCCGCCTCGCCCGATCTGGCGCGGAGGCTGATCTCGGCTTCGCCGATCGGGCTAGGCGAGCCTCGCCGCCTAGGCGAGGCGGCGAGGTTGCCGGCCGTTGGCTTGCGGCCGGTCGCCGACGTGGCCGGTCGCGTCGGCACCGCCAAAGAAGAAGATGAAAAGGAAAAAAGGAAAAAAAAAAAAGAAAAGAAAAGAAATTAAAAACTTGATTTAAAAAAAATAAAAAGAAAAAGAAAGCATAAAAATAAAACGAAAATGTATTAATAAAAAGAAGTAAGAGGGAAGAAGTCGTGGAAAACGTTTTCCACTTTTCAAAGTGGAAAACGTTTTCCTCACTTTAAGGTTGTTTTTTTAAATGATGGAAAATATTTTCCTTGACTAGTTCGTTTTAAAAACGAACACCTTGGAAAATTCGGAAAATATTTTCCTAAGTTATTTTCCGCGAAACGAATGGACTTAGAAAGGTAATTTTCTCCATAAAAGTAATCCGACAAAAAGTTTTAGCCAGCCCCGAGTTACTACATCCTAATTTTTTTGTCCCGGCTGACTTCAGTCGTGGTGATCCAGGAGCAAACAAGAATTTCCCGGACGAGCAAGAGGAGAACTCATCAAACGTGACGTCAGAAATAAAATATCTCCTTAAGTAGCAGTCCCCCGGGGGCAAAAGTAATCGGCGCATTAGCTGACGTCACATTTCAAGACCGAAAATATCTCCACGTTCCTTAAAAACGATGGCCCTTTCTCCTTCCCAACGAAACCCTAATTCGCACGCAGGCATCGAATCAGCAGAGCCAGAGAGAGAGAGAGAGAGAGAGAGAGAGGCAGCGGAAGGTGATCGAGCTTTGCCCCAATTCGGCGCCGCCCACCACCACCGGCCGTCAGCGTTGCGGCGGCGATCGCCAGGATGAACCCGATCGACCCGAGATACTCGGACCCTACTTCCTTCCGCCACCGCAGAAGGTACGCTTCCGATATTGCTCCGAATTGAAATCCTCGTGGTCGGATAATCACCTGGAACTACCAGCGCGAAGAAAGTCGTCGCCTTTGTTGTCGTTTTTGTTTTTTATTTGGGGAATGATTCGGGGATTACGCGGTTTTGTCCATTTCTAATTGCAGCGATTTCGTGCCTCCGAGGGCACCGCCGGTCTATGCAGCCCCGAGCTACGGCGGCGGCGGCGGCGGCGGCGGCCAGGGACCGTATGAAGGTCCGCCGCCAGGCATGGGGGCCTCCGTGTACCCGCCCTTTCAGTCTCCGACCGGAGGGTTCGAGATCGGTCGCGGCGGAGGGATGGCTGATGGGCATATGGGCGGCCACAGAGGTCGACCGGGAGGAGGAGGAGGAGGTGGGAGGGGTGGCCGAGGCGGCAGCGGGGGCTATGGAGGGCATGGTGGGAATAGGGGTTTTGGCGCTGGCCGTTCCGGCGGTGGGAGAGGCGGAAGGCAGGGCGGCTGGTCGTCGCAGAGGGACCATGAGAAGTTTGATTTCCCGAAACCCAATTTCGACCAGCTGGTGCCGTTTGAGAAGAATTTGTACGTGGAGAGTCCTATGGTGGCTGCAATGTCTGAGCATGAGGTCAGGACGTATCGTGCGAGAAGGGATATTACTGTTGAGGGGAATGATGTTCCCAAGCCTATTCGGACTTTCCAAGAGGCTAGCTTTCCTGGTATTGCTATCTTGGTCTGTTAGTGATTTTTCTTTTTTGATCGTATTTTCTTTCCTGCTAATAGTTGAGGTTAATGTTGCTCGATTTGTTGTTGTTTTCGTGCATAGGATACTGCCTTGATGTGATTGTGAAGTTGGGGTTTGTCGAGCCAACGCCCATCCAATCTCAGGGATGGCCAATGGCTTTAAAGGGTAGAGATTTAATTGGTATTGCCGAGACAGGTTCTGGCAAGACTCTGGCTTATCTGCTACCGGCTTTGGTGCATGTCAGTGCACAGCCACCCTTAGGTTGGGATCGGTAAACTTTCTCCTGGTGGGTTACTTGGTTGCATTGTTTTCGCTATCACTGAATATTGTTGGTACATCTACTTCAGTTAGAGGGGACGGTCCTATTGTGCTGGTGCTTGCACCTACTAGAGAATTGGCGGTGCAGATTCAACAGGAAGCTTTGAAATTTGGCTCGATTGGATCAAGAGCAAAGATCAGTATCAGAAGTACATGCGTTTATGGCGGTGCCCCTAAGGGACCACAAATTAGTGATCTTAATAAGGGTACAGGACTTGTCCTCCTTAGTATTCATATTACTATTCACTCCAGATCTTATGTGGGGGAAGCTGGTGATTTAATTGTCTGCGTGTTCTAGGTGTTGAGATCGTCATTGCTACACCTGGTCGTCTCTTAGATATGTTGGAAGCATATAAGACAAATTTACGGAGAGTGACTTATCTCGTGTTGGATGAAGCGGATCGAATGCTAGACATGGGATTTGAACCTCAGATAAGGAAGATTTTAACTCAAGTAAGTCTTCTATATGATTTCTTTATGTCTCTGTTTTTTTTTTCTTTTGCCCGAATCTGAGACACTAGATGTAGGTTATGACATGCCCATGCTCAGTTGTTACCATGAATTTTTGTCATTGCTTTGAGTGAGGAATTTTGGGAACTTTGCAGATACGACCAGATAGGCAGACACTATTGTGGAGTGCAACATGGCCGAGAGAGGTTGAAGCTCTGGCGAGACAGTTCTTGAGCAATCCATATAAGGTTTGAGGTGTTATCTATTGCGGGGTAACATTTTGAGGGAAGTGAATGTTCACTAATATAGTACCTTCTCGATATTGTCTTCTTTAGGTTATCATCGGATCCACTGATCTGAAAGCAAACCAATCTATAAGTCAAATTGTTGAAGTAATAAAAGAGAGTGAAAAGTACAGCAGGTTTGTCTTTGGTGCCTATTTCTGCTATATAACAGTCGGCTCTCAGTCGATTATCTGAGTATCTATTGCTGCTGCAGGCTGATTAAACTACTGAAAGCAGTGATGGATGGGAGTCGAATTCTGATATTTGTAGAGACAAAAAAGGGATGCGATCAAGTGACAAAACAGCTGAGGATGGATGGATGGCCAGCTCTATCTATACATGGAGACAAAAGCCAGTCTGAGAGGGAATGGGTGTTGGCTGAATTTAAGAGTGGCAGAAGTCTCATAATGACTGCCACTGATGTTGCTGCAAGGGGTCTTGGTAGGATCACTGTGTGTTAGGTTCATAGGTCTCTTCATATAGGCTTGGAAATTCCAAGGTAGGCGAGTTGGCCGGCTGCTTTCCAGTTTCCTTAGATTACAAGAGCCTGATGCTTTTTGCCATTGAAGTAAAGTGGGATGGGTCTCATCTGGCATTCACTAGTGTATTACACATAGAAAGTCCACTAAGTTATTGAGTGATGATTATAGCTGATTTTCTGAGGATATAGGGATCATCATGGTTTATATTCCTAATATGCTGGTATAGTGCTTTGTGCTTTACTATATGTATAGGGGGTATAGAGGCAGAAACTTCGGTCATGCAAATTTGTCAACTGCTAGAGTTGCCTAAAATTGCATGGATCCTGTCTTTTTCAAGTTGATTAATTTGAATAATAGTTGCCCCATTCACAATTAGGAAGCTGGTTTTTGTGGCAGCCCGGTTGACTCGCTCATGCTTATTTTGGGGTTGGAAATGGATTGGTGATGGTGGAGATGCTCCTTATCCCTGCCAGGTTAAGGTGGGCACATTTAAGTGATGCATATATGTCATCATGAGTTTGATCTGTGAGTTTTAGGTGCGCAGGGATAAGGGGTGCTTGCCTTTTTCTTCCATTTTCCCCTTTTGAAGCTATAAGATAGATTCTTTTCTGACTTTTTTGTACTTAATAATGCAGATGTCAAGGATATAAAATGTGTGATAAACTATGATTTCCCGATGACACTTGAGGATTATGTGCATAGAATTGGTCGAACTGGACGAGCTGGTGCAAAGGGCACTGCCTTTACCTTCTTCACTGATTCTAATTCGAGGTTTGCTGGGGAACTTCTAAAAATCTTGCAAGATGCAGGGCAGGTTGTCCCTCCAGCTTTATCTGACTTGGCTCGTTCAGCATCCTTTTATGGAGCTGGTAACTGCTCTCTCTCTTTCTCTCTCTCTCTCTCTCTCTCTCTGGTTTTTGTTAGGTTGTGATTGGTCGTTCCTTTTTGACATTATAGGTTCAGGCAACAGTGTTCGCTCAAGAGGACATAGAGGGTTTGGAAACAGGGGCCGTATCTCTGGATCTAATACAATTCCTCTTGGTGGTGGAAGGCCTTTTGGCGGTGGAAGGAGGGCTTGGTAATCTAGGTGGTGGCCTGCTTGGTGTTTGTTGGCCACACTCCTTAGCTCTGTGATAGCCAATATGTGTGATTTCTTGTCTCTCCAGCCACCCGATGGCCGTGTTTGTTTTCATGAAGGTGTTAGAATTAGTGTGCTGCTCAAACTGTCTGGATCCTACTCTATTATTTTAGGAGATTATAGTTGATGAATTTCTTTCATGTTTCTGTGTATCATACTTTGTAAATCATGGCAATGTAGCAGCAGCAGTTGTTTCATGTGTTTGTGCACCAAATGGACCTTAGATGTGGCTTGTTAAATGGTCCCTGACCAGAACTCTCTTTTGGCTGGGAACAAAGACCACCTTGTAATCGACCTCAGATTTGTTGTCATTTCAATGCCTTAGAGAAATTAGAGAAATTGAGTTGCATGATTTTCTTCCCTAGTGGAAATGCAAGATGGTCTTTTGGCTGGCATATAGGTGTCCCAAATGTATCTCAAATATGCGTTGCGTTGGGTTGCATTTACGGTTCAGATGTGATGGAAGTAAGGGTTGGATCGATGGTTCGTTTGTAAAAGAACATGGGGTGGATAGATTTACTTTTGTTCGATGTAGTGAATTCTCGGGATCTTTTGAAACTTTCATTTAAAACTGTTAAAGAGCAACAGAGGAATAATCGTAAAACACAAAAATTGTCTCAACGCTTCTTGATCTCTGTTTCTCTTCCTTGGCTGATGCACTGTTACGACTGTTGCGGCAATGGAGGTCAAGAGAATTGTTTCAATCTCTTTATTGCTTCTGTAGCCGGAGAAAAAGTTTGTGCGTTGGAATTGGAATTGAGTTTACCTTGTAACCAACCACACCGCAAGGAGCAAAGTGATGAGTTCTGGGTTTTAACCAAGATGAGGAGTTCTCAAACTAAGCGATCATAATGAAACGTGGCGGTAAGAGCCATACAAATAAGAGGCGAAACGCTGCAACAATCGCCACACGATGAGATGAATAAAACAGCCCAGCGATGTAGGTGCACAAGAGTACTTTTTGCCGCATCGGGTCCTTCCACTGCGGACCGGGGCAACGCACTTAGCTCGACAAAACTAATGCCCTTCAGCAGAAAAAAACCAGTCTCAATTAGCCCGATTGGCGACTTGCACAAATGGGAACACAAACGTCTGTAGAAGTCACCTCAGGATGGTGGGATGTCAAAGACAAGAGAAAAGCTGATACAAGCTACAACTTATTGACATGGGCCACAGCGATCGCCATCACCTCGTCAGCGACAGAACCGGATGTGGGCTGTTGTCGTGTCCGAAAGCTGCATGGCGACAATGGGAGTGGCGATCGATCCTTTGGCGTTCTTCGCTTCGGTTTCAATCGACCGTGGGGGGGATGGTCCCAACCTACTTTTGCTTTTTTTTCCTGGTAACGCAAAGGCCAAAAGAGGGTCAACGAAAGGTGGTGGCGCCACCGCCCCACGGTTTCCCCCCACTTTTCGGCTTGAATAATAATGACATCGGACCGCACCTTCTTTTCGAATCGGCTCCTTCCTCCTTGGCGCTATTAGATCTAGGCCATTCGTTTCAATACCACAGAAAAGAAAGAAAAGTATAGCCTTTTCCCCCACCCAATTTTCTCTCTCTCTCTCTTTTCAATGGATTGAAGAACAAAGCAGCACAATACGAGTCTCCCCAGGGTTTTGCGAAAATATAGTCATCCTAGCAAAATTTCGAGTTAGAAATCTGATGAAAATTATTGAGTATCGGTTGATAGGCGAGCGCCTTCGTGTACGAGATTCTGAAACTAAGTTATACTGTTGGTTTCCGCACTATTAGGGATGATCGATATTTGTTGATGTGTTTGGATATTACTTTCGATCATAAATTTAATTACTTTTGTTACATTCCCGTCTAATATCTTATTAAGGCGTCACATCGAATGTCGCTATTAATTGATGATTCCTATATTCGCAAGCGTGTGTGTAATCTTATGGACACTCCCTTTAAAATTGATTCCATTGCAATCAATAATGACATTTCTTATTTTTAGTTCAAATCCACATCAAATGTTGCTGGCATATTTTTTTTTTATATGTAGCTAATTTTTATATAGTATAACTTCAACATTAATTTCTACTTAATATGAGAAGTGATACACGGAAAGCGATGACGTGATGATGGGTGGATTCAAGTGAGGATGAGGAATTCAACAAGAATTCTAGGATGAGGAATTCAACAAGAATTCTAACTTCCAAATTGAGTGGATTAGCTGAAATCATGGAAATTTCTTGGAAAGGCGATGGGGACAACTCCTGATGTGCCGGTATAGTGGTATTGTATTGTGTCATTCGAGGACCCATCGTTAATGCCACGATCAATGTGTCATCTACATCATTAAGATAAAGTTCATACCGGATTGGAGCAACATAAAAATGAACATCCTGTACTCCATTGCTCCACGAAAAGGGTCAACCCCATCACCTCCCCCAGGTACGTTTTGATGATCCATTAACCAGAATTTCAATTGGCTATACATGAGCAGTCCCATAAGATCACTAGGGTTTCCCACTTCATCGTTATCATTTTTTTTAAAGGTAATTCGAGTTTATTTTATCTCCCTCCCTTATGAGATAAAGACATAATGTCTTGACGTAACTCCATCCTTTTCTTTTCTCTTAAGATGAGCAAAGTTTTTTTATTGAAATTGAAAAGTACCGCTTACTTTATCAGCTCAAATCGAACTTTGAAACAGTTGTATCGTGCTTCTGTCCAAGTGCATTGGATTCGATGAGACATCATTCGTGGTTAGATCGGGTCATTCTCTCGTCCTTCATAACGCACCAAACTTCATCGATTCACATTTTTTTCCCATAAAGAAATGATGGATCGAGACATGGTTTTGGCACAGATATGTCCAAGTCTCCCATGTCACATTCACGTTAGCATTCAAAAGGTTTTGTACTTGAGCAATTAGAACAGTACGGATCAATGTGGAAGGTGTGGTAATGACTTTAAAATTTTATATAAGCAGAGTGAAAATATTCAAAATAATCTTGGTGGTGGTAGGTGGGACAGATGATGACTCAGCTTTTGTCATTTTATGATATGTAAAGTTGATTAAAATATTAGTGAAGTGGGTGTCTATTTGGTTCCACCATCAACAAAGGGCCTCCCTCATGACCATTGACACTGATGGGGAAGTGAAAAAGAACAAAAAAGTGACCAGGACGCAATAATAATGTTGTGGACTATAATGCTCCTATTCATATATTTCTATTTTGAAATAGCACAAATGATGTCTAAATTATGATTTAATGTGCAATATCACCTCTAAATTTTTAATTTATTCAATATACTCTTTAAATTTTTGATTAATATGCAATGACTTCCTCAAACTTTTAATTTATATAATGTAATCTTTTAATTGTTCGTAAATGTTCTATGTAATCTTTAACTAGATGAAAATATTTAAATTTTTAGGAATTGCATTAATGGAAAATGTCACAAATGATCATTAGACTTCTACTTAATCAATCTCATTCCTGAACTTTCGATTGTCTCAATTTGGTCCATGAACTATCGATAAATATTTGATTTAGTCATTTTGTTCAAACCGACCGTTTTTCCTTTTTTTTTTTTTTTTTCTTCTTCTCTCTTCCCTCCGCTAGCCATGGCGGAGCCGGCGAAGGGAAGTTGGTGTCCGGCGAGGGTCGCTCTCACTTGGTTTGGCTAGGGCCGTCCTTGCCGGACGCAAGTAAGGGCCGTCCTTGCCTGACGCAAGCGAGGGCCTCCCTCGCCAGACCCGATGCTGGTAGGGGCAGCCCTTGCCTGATGCAAGTGAGGGGCGAGGGTCGCCCCTGTTGCTCGACACCGGCGAGGGCCGCCCTCACCGACGTTGGAGAGGGCGGCCCTAGCCAACCTGTGAGGGCGACCCTCGCCAGACGCCAACTTCCCTCCGCCAACTCCGCCATGGCCGGCAAAGGGAAGAGAGAAGAAGAAGAAAAAACAGAGAAAAAGACCAAAATGCCCAATTCCGTTAACTTTAACTAATAGAAGGATGAAATTGGTCAATTTTCAAATAGTGATGGACTAGATCGGACATTTATCGATAGTTCATGGACTAAATTGAGCAAATTGAAAGTTCATGAATGAGATTGCACATTAAATAAAAGTCCGGGGACCATTTGTGACATTTTCCTTTACATTAAACATTAAATCAAAATTCAAATATCACATTAAATAAATTAATAATTTAAAAATATAAATTATATATTGAATCAAAATTTAGAGATCATATATCATTTTCTCTTTTCTTTTGAACATTTTTCTTTATATGATTACCTTAGTTTTCTTCATTGGTGATCCTAGGAATCATGAAATCCTGACTTTTCTTAAGTAGGTGAAGACTTTTTGTTTTTTTGTATTTTTTTTTTTTTTGGTGGTTAAAAATGCCGTACCACTCTCTGCATCCAAGCTTTGACAAGCACGTCTGACGAAGCAAGTCAAAACGAAAGAAATGTTGTCGAGACATAGTAGATGTGCTCGACATCTTTGGCGTAAATCGCGTCTCAATGAGGTCAAGTGAATGGCTTTAATGGAAAGCAGGGATTCTGTATAATACAAAGAATTCCCGCGAAATTTATTAGCTATCTCTTCATAAATTGGACATTTAAAAGTAATTTGATACGAGAAGGTGATTTTCTTGAATGGATAATTATCTAAAATTGATCATCACGGACAATTCGAGTTTTCTTACGAAATTTGGTGAAAATATTATGTAGATCAAAATGCTTTTAGCACCTTAATCCCCCCCCAAAAAAAAAACCCCCAAACACAAAAAAAAAAAAAAAAAAAAAAGGACCTAGCATAGCTAGGACAAGGAGTGGGGTCCATGGCATGATTTCACATTAAATCGTACACTTTTCGATTGTTTTACCTTTTTGATTTTGGCAATTCAATTGTTTCACCGTCAAATGCGTCCCTCAATCAGTATGGGTGCATTTGTTTTGAGTAAACAAATAATTTTAAATATGATATTTTGTATCGATTACAAAAATGAATAAGTGAAAATTTTTTATTATTCATGAAAATATTTAGACATAAATTGTTATCGATGATGAAAATATTTTTCATTGACTAATTATTTGAATAGATACAAGTGATCATATTTAGAAAAATATTATTCAAATCATTTGTTTTTTTTAAGGGAAAAAACCATGAAAAATCCTAAACTTTGTCCAAAGTGATAGATTTATCCTAATTTTTTTTTGTGACGTAAAAATCTTGAACTTTCTTAACCAACCGTGACACATTTATCACAAAATTTTTTGTGACACAAAAAACTCTGAACTTCTGTCGTGCGACACATTTACCCTAAACTAAAGGGCATTTTGGTATTTTTACTTTTATTTTTTTTTTCTTCTCTCTTCTTTCCGCCGGCCATGGCGGAGGGAAGCCGGCGTCGGGCGAGGGCGGCCCTCAACCGGGTCGAGGGAGGGCCTCCCTCTCGTCCTCGCCCGACGCAGTGAGGGCAACCCTCATCGGTGTCGGGCACGGGCCTCCCTTGCCAGATCTGGGCAAGGGCACCCCTCACTCGAGTTCGACGAGGGCATCCCTCGCTAGGCCCTCGCTGGCGTCGAGCAAGGGAAGAGAGAAGAAGCAAAAAAAAGAAGAAGGAAAAACAATAACGAAGGACTAGATTAGATATTTATCAATAGTTCAGGAACTAAATTGAGCAGATCGAAAGTTTAGGGACTAGATTGGACATTTATCAGTACTTTAGGGACCAAATTGAGCAAATTGAAAATTCATGGACGAGATTGCCCATTAAATAAAAGTATAAGGACCATTTGTGACATTTTCTCTTAATAGAAAGTAGGGATTCTGTATAATATGAAGAATCCCTGCGAAATTTATTGGCTATCTCTTCACAAATTGGACATTTAAAGTAATTTGATACAAGAAGGTGATTTTCTTGAATGGATAATTATCTAAAAATGATCATCACGAACAATTCGAGTTTTCTTACGAAATTTGGTGAAAATATTATGTAGATCAAAATGCTTTTAGCACCTTAATTCACCCCCCCACAAAAAAACCCCAAACACCAAAAAAAAAAAAAAAGGGACCTAGTATAGCTAGGACAAGGAGTGGGGTCCATGGCATGATTTCACATTAAATCGGACACTTTTAGATTGCTTTACCTTTTTGATTTTGGCAATTCAATTGTTTCACCCTCAAACGTGTCCCTCAATCAGTATGGGTGCATTTGTTTTGAGTAAATGAATAATTTAAAAAATATATTTTTTTAAATATGATTTTTTTGTATTGATTACAAAAATGAATAAGTGAAAGCATTTTTATTATTCACGAAAATGTTTAGACATAAATTGTTATCGACGATGAAAATATTTCTCATTGACTAATTATTTGAATTGATACAAGTGATCATTTTTAGGAAAATATTATTAAAATCATTCGTTTTTTTTTTAAAACAAGTGGACAATTATTCAGGATAGCAGATGCGAGATCTAAACTGATTACAAAAGAGGGTAAATGAGCTATATTAAAACTGCCTTCTGAAGGGGTCCGCTCGTTCAAATCGCAAGAAAGGTATTGCGGGAAATTATGCATAATTACGATAGACATTACTTATCATTCTTTAGCATCTTTCTAATAATGTGAACCCAAGTCTCGTCAATCGGGCACCAGACGACAAACACGGCCAACATTTAGGATAACGGAGATGATGACTAGAAGATGGTTTGACAAATGTGCACCTTTCGACATTTGGTAATTCTTAGGTAGCCAATAATTTAGAAAATTTTGATAATCCATATAATAGTACAACGTCCGTATCATACCATAAGAGGAAATCAATTCCTTTTTCAAGAGAATTTTATTTCTCACATTTCAGACCAACCTTTTTACAGCCGTTTTCGAGTATATATCTAGATTGGGCGGTGTATCAATTATAAGAGGATCGTTGATAGCCTATATATATGAAATTAGTTTACATTTAATGGTGTGTAAATCGGACGTGCGCACTCCTATAATCAGCATACACAAATCCATTCAGAAATCATAATTCTTCAATTTTGAGTTCCTCTTTGAACTTATAAATCAATACAAAAATTGAGGATGAATCGGAATGATTCTATTTTTTTTTTTTTTTTGGGTACGCCCAACTCATGCGTAGAATCCATTTTTGTACTATTAACATAATTGCAGATTAATTGGCATTATTATCCTTTATTTAAGCCTATCTCAGATGTACAAATTATGGGTCAAATTGAGCCAAGCTACTTGCAAGTAGCTCGGGCTCATTTGATGACTACTCGAGATTGATTCACCTAATTTTAGGTTGAGCCCGAGCTACTCGATTATCTTATTCAATACTCAACTCCATAGACTTGTGTTGCCCAATCAAGTTAAGTAGAGCTTTCATTCTCTTTTTAAATATTAAGTAACAAGAATAAAATAGACACAATAATTAAAATTACATAATAGTTGAGCTTAGAATCTAGAGCTTAAGTTTTATTTAGGATTAATACCACAAAAAACCTAAATTGTTAAACTGATGGGCGGTGGCCAATTTATTCAAAATAATTTTTTGGGTCATCAAAAATGTCAAATGGTACATTCGCGACATATTTACTTCCTGTTAGCTTTTGCCAAATTTTGTTGTGAAATTGCTGAGCATATGGCAATAACTTAATCGATATGATAAGTTCACATGGAAATCCATACTAATTTAAGGTAAATTTATCATAGGTGTACTAACTTAAAGTTTTTAGTGAGTTTAGGGTAAATTTATTATATATGTACAAATTTGAGTTTTTAGTGACCCGAAAGCTAGTTTGGAGTAAATTTATTGTAGGCATAAGTTTGAAGTTTTTTATGGTATAGACCGTTTTATTTGTTTGTTGATTTTCTAATCTAGTCGAGCTTGAGTAGGGAAACCAATACTCGACGGAGTTGAAGTTTGAGTGCTGAGCACCAAGTACTTGAGTTGAGCTCGTGCTTAAAATGTATTGACTTGATTCGATTCGATCACATCCTCTAGTACAAATCGATAGGGGTGAGCAATATTGATGTAGAAGAACATGCAAATGCATTTATGAAAACATTGAAGCATCATAAGAGCGGACGGTTCCACAAATCAAAAAGAATTGCGTGATCTTCGAGATTACAAATGGGTTACAATATCTTAGTCACGAGATTCCCTTGATTTTCGAGATGTCACAGATTTAAGACGCGCTTGTAGATTTTCTAGTTGTGTTTGGATAACTTTCTCTTTTATCAATATCTTTTCCTTAATTTTGTTATTCGATTTCAGTTATTTGGTTATTTTCTAGATAGCAACCTTCTTATAAATATGCGCCTAAGATATTGTAATCTGCACTTCTTTATTCAAAATAAACACTATCTTTTGGAATCATTTCCAAGCATAACTTCCTCTGCGTCAAATATGGACCAATTGAATCGGTAATCGCGCGGATTGATTGATTTTGGGCAATTCTTAAGTGTTGGTTTAATTCCTGATTCCGTTTTATGAAACTAATTATTTTATGTCCGATCTTCGATTCTTGGGGAATAAGATAAATATTTTTAAAAATAAAAATAAAAATAATTTTAGTAAAAGATAATTTGAAGATTCTTTCCCTTCTCTTAACTTGTGAATTGCAATTTTATTTCTAATATAAATTTGGAAAGTATAAAAAATTTAAGAAAGATAATTTGAAGGATAAGATATTCGATTAACTTGTGAAGTGAGATTTTATTTCTCATCATCACAGCCACCATGGGTTTTTTTATTAAACTTATTGGGAGAATTTGAGGTTGAAATCAATTGCTTATTTGATTTGCTATAAATAGAAATAAGAGTAGGTAGGATTTTGTTACGTTAGATATTTGAATATTTGTTTCTTTTCTAAGACATTTTTCCTAAGTTGCGCGACTACTGAAATAGTTATTGAGAAGATATTTGTCGCTTTCCTTCCAAGTATCGAAATTAAATTGGCAACTTACTTATTAAATTGCCTAGGACTAGTCAGGCCGGTTCTTGATTTCGGGGGGAACGAGACCGATCAGGGAATCAATCACCCCTATAGATCAGTACAAAACAAGGGCGGCTAAGAGGATTTTGAAAATCCTTCATGTCCTTATACAAAGATAAGCAAATCCAGATGGTCTTATCATGCTAAATGTCATTGGAATTCTACAAAGTACAATTTGGCTCTTGGTGCATGTCCATTACCTCCACGAGCAGATGCCCCTATCATGAAACCCAACCCAACCCAACCTCCACTTTGCTTATCTTATTGGCCCCTTTGATAAGACCCTTCATGTATGTAAAGTGAAGACCAATAAAATGAAGAAAAAAAATTGAATCTTCCCCCCTCTCTCTCTCTCTCTAAAACCAGCCTTATCCCCCCCACCCCCCAAAAAAAAAACCCACAAAACAAAAAATCAGTAAAGCGTAGGCCAAAAAAGAAGCTCTCAAGTGGGAACTATGCACGTGGGGTTCTTGCTCTTTTCATGTATATAAGTCCATTCCCCCCCCTCTCTCTCTCTATCTCTCTCTCTCTCTCTCTCTCCTCTCCTCCCTCTCCCTCTCACTGGTTGAAAACATCCCCCACCCGTGGCTCTTTCCATGCGTGGCATGATCTGTATTTCCACATTCCTGCCGGTGTCCCTGGTTCATGGACATCAGCGCATCTTGGGTCACGGGTATCCCTTGTTTTCTTGAATAAAGCTCTCTCCTTTTCGCCCTTCCCACCCTCGAGTTCTTGAAGTTTCCAGGCGAAAGATTCGAGCTTCGGGTGGTGGGTAGGCGGGCGGGCGAGCCAGCGAGAGAGGGTGGCGGAGAGTTCTTGCTGTATGTCAGTAGATTGCGTGGAGAGTCTGTGCACCGGTGGTTTAGGAGCGATTACCAATCCCCTACAATGGCCTCAGCTCCGCAAAAAGCGACGCCTTCCTCTCTTTTCCTCCAAGACGTTCCCCCGGCCGCCTCCGGTTGGGGCGCGCCGCCGGGCGCCGATCCCCGCGACGGTCAGCTCCCGAGGAAGGCTTCGGTGATCCGGCCAGTAGATTCGCTTCCCGAGCCTTCCGCTACTGCTCTGACAAAAGGTTCTCGTACATGTCTTGCGTTTTGTTCGTTCTTTCTATTTCTCGGCGTTGGCTGGTGCTTCTTTGGCCTGGTTTTCGGTGCGATCTTGATTCAAACTTGGGTTGTTGTTTGTGACCGTTTTTCTTGATGGGTGGAAGTTTTCTGTGAAGATGCGTTTTGGAGGTTGCTAAATGATTGGTTTGTCTGATTAAATATCGAGCATTTCGGTGGCTTTTCTGATGATTGATTACGTTCTAAGTCCTGGCGGATCCGAAAGGAAAAAATGGTCGGTCCCATTTCTTTAATGCGCGGATGGGTGCATGGCCTGGTTGCTTTCGCTGGTTTAGTCTTTTCTTGGAATTGCATTGTGTGATTTTGGATTCTTATGGCATGTTCTTGGTTTGGACAATTTTCATGTCAACATTATGAAGAGTAGGTAGAGGCCAGCTGTCTACATTTACTCTGATAAAGCTTGGATCAACCCTTTTTTTCTCTTTTCGGTCATTCCTTAAAGTGTCCACACCGTCACTGTTTTGCTCGGTTGATATCTGTTGATGTTTGTTCGTTTCTGCAGGTGTTGCAGTCATGCAAAGGGCTCAGACTAGTCACCCTTTGGACCCTTTGGCTGCCGCTGAAATTTCTGTTGCAGTGGCGACAGTTAGAGCTGCAGGATCCACTCCTGAGGTCTTACTTTTAATGATATTGTTTTCTTTACACAAAGTCGTCTACATACATCATATTCCCAAATCGAACTGGTCTCATTTTCAGGAGCTCTATGATTGTATCATCGTTTCATTGAGCTGCTCATCTCTATTTTTGATTTTTAGATCCGGGATGGCATGCGGTTTGTCGAAGTGGTTTTGTTGGAACCTGATAAACATGTTGTTGCATTGGCGGATGCCTACTTTTTCCCCCCATTCCAACCTTCCTTACTTCCCAGAACCAAGAGCGGACCTGTAATTCCCACCAAGCTCCCTCCAAGGCGAGCTAGGCTTATCGTTTACAATAAGAAGTCAAATGAAACGAGTGTATGGATTGTGGAGCTATCAGAAGTGCATGCAGCAACTAGAGGTGGACATCACCGAGGAAAAGTGATCTCATCAAAGATTATTCCTAATGTTCAGCCTCCAATGGTGAGCAGTCTTCGTTTGATCATGTTTGCATGTATGGCTTTCAAGCTGTAGTAATAATACCATGAAAGATTGTTTGAGACTTTCGCTCATTAATCCCTAGATATGCGGCCGCTTATACTATCATGAAAGTTATTTCTAAGTCGCTCCTTTGAAAATGGGAATTATTTTATTAATGCTGAGCTATTTTGTACTCTTTTCCCCGGTATGTCTAGAGTTAGGAAATATTTGGATGAGTTTCTCTGACGATGACTGTTATTCAAGATGTGTAATTGCAACTAAGCTTCTTTTCGAGGAGGGTGCTGGGTTTACATGTCATCAATTAAGTTGTTTTATGGACTTCGATACTAAGTCAATCAATGGCACAAATCAGTCTGGTTCTGAATTCTGAATTTTGGGAAAATCTTCCTTTGGCTTCTTGATGCTAGAATATGCAGCTTCCAGAGAGTGGTAGATGTTCATCCAACCAATACAGAGATCAAATTTGACCTCTGGGCTCCTTTTTCTCACTGTTTGACTTTATTTAGCATTTTCCACTCTTGCAATAGCTTCCTCATGGATATGATCTTGTCTTAACATTAGGACGCAAGTGAGTATGCTGAATGTGAAGCTGCTGTGAAGGAATTTCCACAATTTAGAGAGGCTATGAAGAAAAGGGGTATCGAGGACATGGATCTTGTTATGGTTGACCCGTGGTTTGTTGACTTGACCTGTGTCTTTTTTCATGTTGCGTTTGCTTTGCCTTTTTATTTATCCTAGCTGTTGCATTTATCTCTTCAGGTGTGTTGGTTATCATAGTGATGCCGATGCTCCAAGTCGAAGGCTCGCCAAGCCTCTTATTTTCTGTAGAACTGAGAGTGACTGCCCTATGGAAAATGGTTATGCACGTCCAGTTGAGGGCATTCACATACTAGTTGATATGCAGAACATGGTGGTGATTGAGTTCGAGGATCGTAAACTTGTTCCCCTACCTCCAGCCGATCCATTAAGGAACTATACTGCTGGCGAAACTAGAGGTGGTGTTGACCGGAGTGATGTGAAGCCCTTAATAATAGTTCAGCCCGAAGGTCCAAGTTTTCGTGTTAATGGGCATTATGTAGCGTGGCAGAAGGTGAATCTTAGTTCTTTATTTCCCGCTTTGGTTATGCAGTTGTATTCAGTGAATTTCCGTTGAATCTCATCTTTGTATTGGTTCTTTTGCAGTGGAATTTCCGCATTGGCTTCACACCAAGGGAGGGCCTTGTTATCCATTCTGTTGCTTATGTAGATGGTAGTCGTGGTAGAAGACCTGTAGCTCATAGGCTGAGCTTTGTGGAGATGGTTGTGCCTTATGGAGATCCAAATGACCCACACTACAGAAAAAACGCTTTCGATGCAGGCGAAGATGGCCTTGGGAAGAATGCACATTCTCTTAAGAAGGTCTGGAACTAATTCAGTAGTGAAATGAATATGAGTCCCTTCATGTTAGCTTTGTTATCTCTTTAATTGACTTTACATTTTCCCTGGAACATAAATCATCCTGCAGGGATGTGATTGTTTAGGCTACATTAAGTACTTTGATGCTTATTTGACCAATTTCACTGGAGGGGTCGACGCTATTGAAAATTGTATATGTCTACATGAAGAGGATCATGGGATCCTATGGAAACATCAAGACTGGAGAACAGGATTGGCAGAAGTTAGGAGGTCAAGAAGGTTAAGTGTATCTTTCGTATGTACCGTGGCGAATTATGAGTATGGATTCTTCTGGCACTTTTACCAAGTAAGTCCAAAACTAAAATAACTTTACCCTATAACATGTGGTTGATGTATTTAATTGGTGTGGTTGTTTATCTAACTGTATGCATCTCCTCTGATATTTTTCAGATGTTAAAAAGGCTAAGTACCTATTTTAAGAAATATTTTGAATTGCCTATACACATTTGGTGATGCAATATTTGATTTCTCATTCACATTATTGGTATCTGGGAGCTTTGAGATGCATTATCTTCGGGACAAAAAATATCTCTTGTCCAGTCCTGTCTGTTATGTCTGAATTTACGTCTTTGATATGATGGAAATATTGGAATCCAAGCTGGGATTGTTGTAACTAATGTTGGTGAAATGTCGCTGTTATCGGAAGTTAGGATGACATGTAAATTGAATATTGTGTACAGGATGGAAAAATTGAAGCTGAAGTTAAACTTACAGGAATCCTCAGCTTAGGAGCTTTGCTACCTGGGGAGTCCCGAAAATATGGTACAATGATTGCACCTGGTCTTTATGCACCAGTTCATCAGCATTTCTTTGTTGCACGTATGGATATGGCTGTTGACTGCAAACCTGGAGAATCATTCAATCAGGTAGATTGCCTTGGATTTGCTGAAACTTTTCATGTTCACTAAATAGAACTTAAATAACTTAAAACGATCCATGTCACTTGTCACCAAAATCGCATAGTGGAGAATGGCTTATTGATATTGTAGTACTCGACTACCTGTGTATCTATTTCTTTTTTGTTATAGGATATTATAAGAAAAATGATTATTAAAGCTGGAGGCTTGTTTTTCTTATATTGATGGACTGTAATGGATACACACCTTTGCAGTATGGTTGGTAAGGCAGGCATCGATTACTGTTGTAAATAGCCTTGTCCTGTAACCATACTTTTGTCGTATTTGGCTATTAGGAACAATATATTTCCTGACACTTGGTTTTTTCAGATTGGAAAGAGTGTCAATAAAGGTGGTCTAAAACCCCTAAGACAAGGTATTGGTAGAAGCTTGAGATTTCTCCTGATTTAAGGTACACTAATCGTTTGAGGTTGCAATTGAAGCCATTTGCTGGTTTCCCAAACGATTGGTTGAGGACCTTAGACTGCCTTCAACCTTGTTCAGATTGAGCACAATTAATGACTATATATCCTAAGGCTTGCGCACTACCATACCCCAAGTTGTGTGAAGTCCTATCATGCTGTCACAGTCACGATACTTCTTGACTGTCTTTCAGTGTGTTAAGATGATAGAGGGAATAACGTCAAATATTTCGTGGTTGCATTCAGCATTTTAAATTTTCTTTGATTACCTCTTGATGATAAGAAGATCTTATCAGTGGCAGTACCACCTTTACATTTGATTTTAATTCCAGTTTCTCAATATCCTTCCTGTTCTTCGCAGGTTGTTGAGGTTGATGTTAAGGTTGAAGAACCTGGGGAGAAAAATGTTCATAACAATGCATTCTATGCTGAGGAGACAGTACTTAGATCTGAGTTGCAGGCAATGCGTGATTGCAATCCTTTGACCGCACGCCATTGGATTGTAAGGCATTTCTTTGATTTCTTGGACTTGCTTGGACATTAATCGTCTATGGTTTGAAGGATTTTCAATTTGCAAACTGGTGCTATGTACTTATTAAACCTGTTTTATAGGTCAATGCTTTAAAGTGTTGTTCAAAATTAATCTGCCAGTTATTTTTAGGTTTGCTATGGCATGGTCTTGCATCTGCATGCTAATATTTTAAAATCTGCTGCTGTTGCACGTGTTCTCATAATTGATGAAGTCTGAGGAGCTTATATTGCATGACTTGGATCTGCCCGCTTCTTCTTTCTTGAAATTTGTTTTTTGTGGATATCCTTCTCGGGCCAGAGTTGTGAAAACCACGAACTATTTCATCGACAACTGATTCATTAACACAAACATTTTTACACCATTCTTGAAGTCTAATGGCACATATGCTATTCCTTAATTCAGGTAAGGAATACTAGGACCGTAAATAGAACTGGACAGCTAACGGGCTACAAGTTAGTGCCTGGTTCAAACTGTCTGCCACTAGCAGGTTCTGAGGCCAAGTTTTTGAGACGAGCTGCTTTTTTGAAGCATAACCTTTGGGTTACAGCTTATGCACCAGATGAGATGTTTCCAGGGGGAGAGTTCCCTAATCAGAATCCACGTGTTGCTGAAGGACTGTCTACATGGGTTAAGCGAAATCGACCTCTGGAAGAGACTGATGTGGTTCTTTGGTAGGTCTTCTCTCTCTCTCTCTCTCTCTCTCTCTCTCTAAGAAAGCCTACATGTGTCCATTCATGGATTGCTATCTTATAGATTTTGAAGGTACTCAGTAATTGATTATGTAAGCTTACTGTTATCTCTGAAACGTGGGATGTGATTTGGGCCCAAGAGATTTTAGAGTTCCATCCATGTTGACCACAATGAGATGCTATTGTTGTTTATATGTCACTGATTTTGTCATTTATAGGTATGTATTTGGAATCACCCATGTTCCCCGCTTGGAAGACTGGCCTGTTATGCCGGTGGAGCACATTGGTTTCATGCTTATGGTACATTCTTGGTCAATCTTTCTCTTGGCATGATCCATGTCCTCATTCTCTTAAGCGGGGTTACCTTTGTATCCACCCACCTGATTTCTGATTGTTCTTTTTGTTGACATTCATGCTTGAAGCCACAAGGATTCTTCAATTGCTCGCCTGCAGTTGATGTCCCTCCCAGTACCTGTGATATGGACGCCAAGGACAATGAGGTCAAAGACAATGGTGAAAATAAACAAGTCCCTGGTGTAATTCCTGCAAAGCTCTGAAGAAAATTCAGCAGAGTGGTCTTCTCCCTTAGGCTGCGCCTACTTTTGTTGTCACTCTTGATCCAGCAGCATTCCTGGTTCTGTCAAAGCAGGCTAAAGTGTTGCCCATGACCGAGTCTTGTAGTTTTTGCTTTTCAATGACATGAGACAAGACTGTAAATATCATTAATAATGTCCAATGTCCTAAATAACTCTTTCATGTGTTAGGATGTTTCTTCCCTTTCAGACATCTTTTGGTCGATTGGTTCTGATGAATGAACAATATTGGGACTCTGCAGTTCTGGAAACTAATTTCTGGCATGTGCGATTTTCGTGATGCTTTTGCTGAACGGGTGCTCCTATCTTGGGAGCTGAGTAATTATAGCGTTTTCTATAATTTGACCAGTCTGTACTGTCGTTAGTTTTCCCAGCTTGGCCTGGAGCCAAGGCAGATCCTGAGCGCATACGGGGATGAAGTCCCCCTCAGATCCTCTGCAGCCATCGGATCGTGCCCGGGGGATCCATTTAATCCCTTTTCGCTGAATGTTTTGGATTGAGAAACGTTTCAGACAGTTCAATGATCCTTTGCCTTTGCTTCATTCTTAGGCACTGTTTGGTAAAATTTGTTTTTGTTTCCAAAAGCAAAATATCTATTTTTTTGTTCTTGAGAATAGATTTGAAATAAAAATAAGAAGTAGAAAAAAGTAATTTCTTATTTCCGGGAACAATTTATAGAATCTATTTTTTTTTCTCTTTTCTCTCCTCCTCTTTCTTCTTTTCTTCTTCTTCTTCTTCTTTTTGACCGGTCGCCGACGACCTCGTTAGCTCGAGCCTTGTTGTGGCTGGGCGAGGCCGACCTCATGCCGTTGCTTGGCCACTGGTGAGGTTCGGCCTCGCCTAGATTTGGTGAGGCCGAGGCTCGTTGTGGCCAGGCTAGCCTTCGGCGAGCTCGCCGCACCTCGACCAACCTAGGTCGCCGCCACCAAAGAGAAAGAAAAAGGAAAAAAAATAATAAAAGAATTAAAAATTAAAAGAAATAAAAATTTAAGAATCCTATCAAACGCATTTTATCTCGAGAATGAAATTTTGAGAAGTTATCAAATGCGTTAACTCTTTTCGCCGTAAATTATTTCCCCCGGAACGAATAAAAGAAAATTATTTCTCATCAAAAATTATTTCTTGGAACATAATCGTTACCAAACTGACACTGGCTAAACGGGGAGAATTATGGAAGCGTTGGGAGTGGATGATGAGCTTTGAATTTGTTGGACAGTCAATGCCTCACCCTTCTTTGCCGTGTCAAACTCTGCCGTCCACGGACACCGCCCAGGGCCAAATTGCAAGCCGATTTCTTTACTCGGGTGGGTCTCCACAGTCGATACCGATGACGGGCTTTTCGCAGTAATTGCAACGAAGATGGCCTACCGACCCTTCTCACTTTACGGACAAATGATTTTTCCCACTTGGAATGCGCTCCGGACATCACAGTCCTCGGTGGAAGCACGACTCGGCAGACAAATTTTTAACAGACTTTGAATTCTTTAAAGTTCCCGATAGTGGCCGAAGCATCTTTCCTATTCTTAGCCAAACCAAACAACGAAGAAACCCCGGACTGAATGATCGCACGAGCTTAAAATAAACCAGAGCAGGGACTTGTGCTTATCAAAGTGTCCATTTTTCTACTCTGCCGTCTGCTTTTCTCTCTCCTCTGCACATTCCGAGAAGCAGAGGAGTGTTTGCAGTACTTGGGTTTTTGTTTGTTGGCTGTTCTCTGCAAGACAATGGAAGCTGCTGCTGCTTTTCAGGTGGAGAGAACCGTCGAACAAGAACTGTCTCTGCTCATCATTTTAGCTGAGCGCGTCATCAAATTGGCTCAAGAAGCGGAGTCCTCGAAGAACGAGTGCTCCGACCTCGCCAGGCAGACCGACCGCTTGTCCCAACTTCTCCGATCCGCCGTTCGTCTCGCTTCTTCGACCCAGTCCCTCTACGAACGACCCATTCGCCGCATAGTCGCCGATGTCTCCAAGAACCTCGAAAAGGCGCTTACGCTCGTCCGCAAGTGCAAGAAACATGGCGCCGGTGTTCTCAGGCAGGTCTTTGCCATCACCACCACCGCGGATTTTCGCAAGGTATCGGCGCTTCTTGAGAATTCTATCGGCGACATGACGTGGGTCCTTTCAATCTTTGAATCTGATGGTACTAACATTGCTCTGCCTCCAATTGCAAGCAATGACCCCATTCTTGCTTGGGTTTGGTCGTATCTAGCTACTGTTCAGATGGGTCAGCTAAAACACCGCGTTGATGCTGCTAATGAGCTGGCTTCCCTGGCCCGCGACAGCGAACGCACCAAACAGATGATTGTAGATGAAGGTGGAATTCATCCTCTTTTGAAGATGTTGAAGGAGGGGGGATCTCCTGAGGCTCAGATTGTGGCTGTCAATGCCCTTATTAATCTTGCGACTGATCCGCAAAGAGTTAGAATTATTGTCGGAGAGTTTGGAGTTCGCACCATCGTGCGGGTTCTTAATGACTCCCCCATGAGGGTTCAGGTCGAGGTGGCAAATTTAGTTGCAAAAATGGTGGAGCTGGATAAGGGGGCGCAGGAGGAGTTCGCCAGAGAAAACGTGATTAAGCCATTGATGAACTTATTGTCCATGGATACTGTTTTAGATGCCCCTAAAGTTCAAACAAGTAGAACTAGCATTCATTCGCTTGTTCAGATTAACAGGGAGTTAGCATCAAAGAAGCACTTATATAGTCGTATTGGGTCGAATTCTTCACATTCAGATGGTAGTAGCAGGGGTGGGCATCATAGGAAGGAGAAAGAGGTTGAAACTCCCGAAACAAAGCTTAGGCTTAAGGTTAATTGTGCTAGGGCTTTGTGGATGTTGTCTAAGGGAAGTTTGGTTAATAGCAAGAAGATTACGGAGATTAAAGAATTGCTTTGTTTGGCGAAGATTATCGAGGTGGAGAGAGGGGAGTTGCAGTATAACTGCTTGATGACCGTGACTGAGATAGCCATGGTGGCAGAATCCGAGACTGATTTTAGACGAGTGGCTTTCAGGCCCAACATTCCTTTTGCAAAGGCAGTTTTGGACCAATTACTAAGAATTCTTCAAGAAGAAAGCAATGTGGATTTACTGATTCCTGCCATTAAGTCCATTGGATCACTCGCTAGGACTTTCCCAGCTAAAGAATCCCGAATTATCAAACCTTTAGTTTGCCACCTCGCTCATGGAGACATGGACGTGGAGATTGAAGCTGCTATTGCCCTGGGAAAGTTTGCTTGTCCAGAGAATTTCAATCGCATGGAGCACTCCAAGGCGATTATTGAATTCAATGGCCTTCCTCCTCTGCTTAAGCTGTTGAAGACTAATAATGATCAGGCTCAACTACATGCGCTCGTGCTGCTATGTTACCTTTCACTTCATGTCGGCAACAGTAAGGTGCTTGAACAAGCACCAGTACTGAATGCTGTTGAGTCTATGGCTCGTTCCGTCGCTTCTCAGCATCCTGAGCTGAAAGACTTGTTTGCCAAGACAGTTCACCATCTAACTATTTATCATGCTGGAGCTCACTCACACTGGCAATCACATGCACCATGATTAGTTTTTCTTTAGAGTTCATGACAAATCATCCATGCAGGTCTGTCTGATTACTTATGTATGATATCAGGGATACGAGAGTGATGCTTGTGAGGAGAGCTTTTCATTGTATAGAACGGTTGTACTCAGTTGACATCTGGACAGGTGTACCATGATTGGCTGCACATAATTTGACTTGATTTCCATGGGTGATGTCATAACATGGCCGATCTCTCGAGTCTCCTTATGCCGTTCTGGGTAGTCTTGAGCCTTCATGTGCACTGCACTGCAAGTTTTGCCTCAACAGAAACCATTTCTGAGTGCCATAGAAAGGGTACCTTTCAATTGAGATGCTGGTTGTGCCTCTAGTGACTTGAACATGGGAAAATGACTAGTTTGTCTTGTTATTCTTTAGAATTTCTGTGTTTTCTAAAAAAACTTGTGGTTGATGAAGTTTTTGGTCGATAATTCAATGGGTCTTTGTCAAATCTTGTTAGTGGTTTCTTATGACAGTCATTTGGTACTTCTTTCTGAGCTACCTAGACGGTCTTCAGGCTAGTTTAACAAATCATATATGACTAGAAATTGATTTGCATTTCTATGGTGGGTTGTCTTTCTCATGCAAGTTCGTATAACTGCTGTATTTGTTGGATATGTCGTTATTGAAATTCTCTCCTGCTTCAGTTGTGTCTTAATCTATGCTGTTTTCCTCGAGAACCCTTTCACCGAGTCCCAGGCTAAGAGATTGAAGATGAGTTCTCTGGTGGACTTTCTTTCTCAATTGATGTAGATGGTAATGTGACTGGCTAGTACAAATACGATTTTAGCGACTATTCTGTCCCCATTTTGGCTGGTGAAATACTAATCTTGAGTAGGGGTGTGCATTGATCATTGCCTACCCGTTTTCGACTGGGGCTGTGCACGGGGTTCAGTTCAATCCAGGATCCTGACCAAACCGGTCTGCACTGATCTGTTTGTACCCGGTAGCTGGTTCAATCATGTCAGTTCCTGAGTTGAACCAGTTCTACCTGGTTTTGCAGCATCTTCTAGAAAAAAAGGGACATAAAAAACATTTTTACTTTTACGACTAGGCCCGGCTTGGCCTGATCGGAAGTCCATATTGATTTTTTTTTGGGTTGGTGGGCTTGGGCAATAAAATTAGGCCCTAGCTCACATCTGATCAGGTCTAGTTTGCATTCCTACAATCACTCTTCCCGTGTGCTTTGGTGGGTTGGTTGTTCTTTACTCTTTGTTGCGTTTTCTGTTTAATTTTCCTACCCTGTAATGGCTGATTGGGGCATGGTTTGACTTCTTTGTAAGCTGTCATAAGTAGTATTCATGCCTGCCGTGTCAGGTCCTTGAGTAACAAGATCTCAATCTTGTTAACTAACTCTTACATTCAGTAACCACTCTGATGATTCCATCTGAGGATGTGATGGGAATTAGGAGTTGAAAAGGAACATGAGATGGAAGTCTCCGGCCCACCTAACATCATATTCAAGTCAAGCAATGTAACCGGGTCTCCAAGTGGAGTGAAAACCAATCCCTAATCTCAGAAAAAACAATCATTAAGAAGGTTAATCCCCCGGGCCTAATTTGCCAAAAGAGCAATCAACAGAGACATGAAAACAACGTGTCCCCCCGGAGCAACCCGGCTCGCGCCCTAGCTTCACAATGAAGCCATGGGGGGGAGAGCTTTCGGATGAAGCGACAGCAACTCGTCCGGTTCCAAAGTTCTGGTTTTTCTATGCTCTAATCCTGACCCGGAAGAGGAAGGAGTCCAAGTTTGGTAGGAGAAAACTTGTATCGAAGTTCATCAGGAAACATCCTCATCCCTAGAAAGCTTTTCTTTGATATCATCCTCCTTGGACCGTGTCGACAGGCCGCGACATGGGTGGTTTCTTGTTCTCTCTTGTCTTGCCGCCGTGTCGGTGCGTTTGTGCCGGTCAACAATGGCGAGACCGACAATCATTCTTTTGTTCTCGAGCGCGACACGAACATGCGGACAGCATAACACGTTGCGTACCTCAGTTTGACCAAGTATAAGTGGGAATCACCGCACCTTTCTTTTCCCTCGGTTTTTACTTTACCGCCGTTGTTTGAATAGCTTTTCTCCCCTTTCAATCGACACTCTGCTCTGACCGTCCGCATCAACAAGCTTTTACCCACTCTCTCCGACAATGCTAGTATCGTGTTGGGAAAAGTTGTCCCAAAAGTCTATACCTATTATCATACGGCGGTAGAAGTAATTTTGAATTTTTCAATCGTGTCAATTTAGTCATATACCTTTCGACAAATTGCTAATTCAGTAATTCTAGCCAATTTTGTTGGAAATCGCCGATATGACAATCTAGTTGGCACAAATCATTGACGTTGATATGAATAGATTTTGAAACTTTAGAATTTTTTTTTTTCAACTTCGGGTCGGTGAGGTTGCTGGCTGACCCTCATAACCCTTCCTTATGGCTGGCGAGGGTACAGAGGCCCTTGCTTAAACCAAGCAAGTGCCGTTGGCGTAGAGTTGGGAAAAAAAACAAAAAGAAGAAAGAAAAGAAAAGAAAAATCGAAAAAAAGTAGAAAATTAAAATTTGTAAAAGTTGTCCATTTTAGTGCTTACTAGACTGTTGTTTCAACGATTTTTAATCAAAATTAACTGGAATGACTAAATTGGCAAATCGTTAAAATGTTTTTAACTAAATTGACAAATTATCAAAAGCCGTGTGACTAAATTGATACGATAAAAGGTTTACGACTAAATTAAAGAATCACTAAAAGGTATAGGACCAAAATGACATAATTAAACGGTTTATGATTGAATTAGTATTCATATTATAAATTTAAAATGTTTTTTTTGTGTGTGATTATTTTCCCTTTGATATTCCAAAGGTGCTTACCTCACAAGTTAATCGAGGGGAAATGCTCACCAAGTCAATCCAGATCAATGAACAGTGATTGATGGGCTAAAGTGGTCCCGTTAATCACTTTTAGCTGACCTCATCCTTTACAATCTTATTTTGGGGGGCTCCAGAATAGATGCTTGCCGTAAGAACTTTCCAAAGAAGGTAAATAATGCTTAACACGGGCGCCATTCTTGCTCATCCTCCTCATTATCACGCTTTTGAGCATGTGGATAATATTTAAACAAAACCATATAATATCAACAACGTGGTGGTCCTTTCCTTAATTAAACAGGCCATGATGATCCCATGAAAAAGAAGAAGATTAGTTTCTAAGCTATATCATCGTACATAGAGCAAAAGATTATTGATTAACTTGAGATTATAGACATAAGCATCTACAGATCTTTCCTACAGCTTCTTTGGAAATGGAAAGTGTTTCTCCTTTCCTTAATTAAACAAGGTCATGATGATCCTATAGAAAGAAGATTAGTTTCATATTGTATAGTGTATGCACTTTGACTAAACTTACCTTGTACTTAATCTCATGCCATCCTTTAATATCTCGAACATTGAATTCTATATAGCCGGTGCGCTGCGCTTAAGAAAGGATTAAAAATGTGAAAAAGCAATACAACATTCTCCATCTTTCTTCTTCATTCTTCTTCTTTATACTTCTTTAGTCTTCCTAGTGGAGCCTTATCTAAAGTTTTTCCATGGATTGGAAGATTATTGCACCAGTAGTTTCCATGGGTTCAATGTCCCATATACAGATAAAACACTTTTGACTCTCTCTATCTCTCTCTCAATAATGGACATGCCAGCCAGCTTGAGCCTATAGGTGGGACTCAACTCCATGGCCAAATCAATCTTTTCGTGTCGATGCATGAAAGCCAAAGCAGAATGGCCGCAGCCTGGACCATGCATCATGCTCGGAACGTATCCCAACTGGGCATCTGTATGTGAACGCCAAGACTATATCATATATATCTGATGTCCACAACAGTCCGACGACTCCTGTCCCACTTATCATGTGGATGGAAAGCCACACACATCACCAATAACACGCAGACATACACAATGATTGACCCCCGAGCGAGTCTGAGAATGCAGCCATGGAAGAGTAGCATCAAAACTGCACACTGTTGCGGAAGTAAAGTTCATTAGATCAGGACCACGAAACCGAATTACAATCATGGAGGCTTACAGGAAAGAAAAACGAGAAAGAAGAATCGAAATGTTTTACTTATTTCTTTTAATAGCAAAGAAAATGAGATCAAGATCATTCAAGATCTGCATTCCTAAAACATTCGTGTTGCGATGTATTGCCGTGTACCGAAACATCGGACGAAAAAGGGAAACTTAGTCCAACCAAGAAAAAGAAAAAAGAAAAAAAGAAAAAAATTAAACTCCTTTCCACTTTCTCAATGGGAATATGATCTCCTGTATATATCGACATCTGTGTGTATCTTTTGTGATTAGAGCAAAACCGGGAAAAGACAAATAAGATGAACCGGATGTACAAGTTTACATCTGCTGAAAGATGTCGAAATTTGCCGCAGTTAGATCCTCCGAAAGTGATGTCAGCTGAAAGCTACCGAAATCTTCCGACGATGAATTAACAGGACCGATGTGCAGCTGGTCCTCTTGCCATGAACCCTGTGGTTTCAATTCTTCATTCTTGCTTGTCCCATTGGCCTGGTACTGGAACAAGCAGTCCAACTTGTTCTCACTGGAACACCAAGAGAAAGCAGCATTTTCGACCGAGCTGTTCACCTGAAACCCCGTGTAGTTGCCAATGCTCGAGCTATTATTAGTCGAGCATTGGTCTTTCGCCTCATGGAAGAAGAATGGACTCATTCTCGAAGTGGAATTGTTCGAGAAATCCGACCCGCTCATCGTCCCACCAGGGTGGTCGAAATTAGTCAGGCTCGGCATCGAGGAAAACTCAAAGTTAGAACTAATATCGAGATGGCTTTGATCGATGGTTCTAGGAGGATCATGGTACTGGCTCAGCAGATTGGAGTTAAAGCCGACCATGTCGACCCCGGACTGGAATTCAAAGTAAGGCAAAGAATCGAAAACCGGCCTGCTCATGTAGTTATTATTATCGGCGGACTCTCTGGATGGTTCCATTAGTGCTCCGCCCTCATAGCAAGCGTCGCCGATTAAGAATGCCGGCTCGTGCGCTCTCGAACTCGATACGGCTGGGGTGAGTCCCTTGAGCTGTGGTACTTGCAAGGACTCGTTCTCGGCGCATTTCTCTTCTTTGATCAGCTGAACCTCGCTGATCGGTTGGTGCGTTGCCGGGTCGATGCCTTGCTTCATCAGCTTCTTCTTCAAGCAGGAGTTCCAGAAGTTCTTTATCTCGTTGTCAGTTCTTCCGGGCAATTGCGCCGCAATCTGAGCCCACCTGTATATCATCCCGCGAATATTCCACAAGAATTCATTCAAGAGGAGAATTCATTCAAGAGGGGAATTAATAAACAACAAAGAGGGGAATGTTCTTGGCGGGCGTTTCTTGAGATCAGATAGCGCAGTATCTGTACCTGTTCCCAAGAACTTTGTGGAGACTGACAATGAGATCCTCCTCTTCTTGAGAGAACATCCCTCTCTTGAGGTCAGGCCTCAGGTAGTTTATCCACCTCAACCTGCAACTCTTCCCACATCTCTGGAGTCCTGCATTCGACGAGAGAATTCGATCATTCAAATGGTTTTCGAATCAAACTCTCTCCAAGAACAGAACTTATTCCCCAGAAAACAACTGTGAATGAGCTTCTCTTCTCTCGTCCACCATCGTGTCTTACCGGCGAGCTTCGGTACAGAGCTCCAGCAGCCGACGCCGAACCGGGTGATGTAGTTGAAGAGCTTCTCATCTTCCTCGGGCGACCACAGCCCCTTCCTCAGCTTCTGCTTCACACAGCAAGAATGTCTCCCCATTTCTTTGGCGGAACAGAGAGCCAGAGGAGTTGGGAGAGAAGAGGATAACCGTAAGGACAACGATATCAGCTGAAAAAGAATTACTCCACCAAGTAAGGCCCTGTAAGACAGTGAATAGGAGAGGTTTCGATGGGGATTTATGCGCTGTTCTCGGGTGTCCGACGAGCGGCGAACACAAGGAAAGATCAAGAACCCGGTTTAAGACAGAGTTCAAAAGCCGAGAGGAGGGACATGAATCATACTTAGGATCCAAGTTAAGCTCAGAGAGAGAGAGAGAGAGAGAGAGAGAGAGAGAGAGAGAGGAAGGTGAAGCAATCAAGTGGGTTTTACGCAAATCTGGTGCTGCTTTGGCACAGCAACTGGATTGGTTTTTAAGACATCTCCCTGCCGCCACGAAAATCAACGAGGAGCGATGCCAAAATTAACAGCAAATTCGAGCAAGAACGTGGCATTACACGTTCGTGCCATATAAATAATTCTTTTATATACCGAAATTCCTCTTTTTTATGGCCTTTCGAAGTCGAATCCAGTAAAATATAGGACGATAAAGAGAGAAAAAAATTAAGTCATCTTTATGGGAGAATCATAGGACGGGCCAAAAAAAAAAGGATTAATTTTTTTTCCTTCCCCAATTTTTCTGCTATTAAAAATTAGTGAATTATGCAAGAGAGGGGTGCAATGTATTTCGATGATTATGTTGCTTCTTCTGATTAATAGCTAGTATAAAATACTCCGGCCGACACCATGCTTTTGTCGAGGAGGTACGTGGGGCCCATGCATAGATTTGACTCCGGAGATCGAGATTCGATGGAAATGTTAAAGATAATCGGAAATAAAATTTAAAGAAAAAAGGAGGGGTGGAAAAGCTGAATGAATGAATAAGTGCCGGTCGGAAACGCAGAAGGTTCCGAATTTCCGACAATCATTACCCCCACGCATTTCCCGATGAAGTCAGCGCGGAGAAAACACGAGTCGGGTCGCCCGGAAAGAGGCTCCGAATAGGACCTTTCCGGAGCCCCCGACCCGGGTCGGATCTGACGGCAGGCGGGGCGGGCAGCGGCTGTCGGTGGCTCCTGTTTCGGTCCGAGTTGCTGATTCGGTCCATGGGATCGGATGACGTCACGCGGTCTCTCTGCCTACCTCTGCGGTTACGTGGTCTCCAGGACCATCTGAGAATGAACCGAGGTTTGACTTTGTTTACTCACGTAATGATACAAATGAACGCCTTTTTTACTGAGTCCTAGGTTTTAGCTAATGCCGCGTGAACGGTCACCTTGCGTTTTACCGATTCTCCCAAATAAATCGACTTAACGACTCTTCAGGAAGAATCCGACGTAGGGATGACCTGAAGTGAGGTGTTGCCAATGTTTAGCACCTTATTGGTATTCACGACCAACAAAGATGAGTGAGGCTTGCGGGCACTGACAAATAAAAATAAAAAAACATAATACTGCTGGACGCCCCACTAGAGGATTACTTGGGACGGCCCTCACTCAATGGAGACACCCATTGGCTACCACCTATGGCCCAAACAACCGGGCAAGTAGTCGAGGCCCCCGGTTGAAATTCCGTATCCGGTCCATGTTTCTTGAAAGTTACTCGGTATAGATTTTTTGTAACAAGTTTCATTTGTTGAAGTGATGATGTCGTGGACAGTCAATAAACTTTGATCTTCTCATTTTTTTTTCTTCAATTTAGCCCATGACGTGATTTGGCATTGCATTTAACAAGGACTACACGAGCAGATTAATGCAAAGTCTATGGACTAAATTGAAGAAAAAATGAGAAGATCAAGGATTTATGGCGTGTCTAGATGCATATTTTAACTTTTTTCCACTAGACGTTAGGAACTTTCGCAATACGGTCACGGTGACATATAAATCTAATATAACCATTTTAATTGTTTGAAATTGGAATAATGTATTAAAATTTTTCAAAAAAAAATAGTAAGCATTGCATAAACTAAGGATCCATTTATTTAAAAAAGAGCTATTTTCTGGAAATTATTTTCCTACTTTCCAGTTTTTGAATGACAAAAATTAATTAGTTTACGGAAAACATTTTAAATGGAGTGAAAATAATAAGCTTAAATTGGGAGAAGATGACCTCCCTTTAGTAAGACGGAAATCGCTTTTTTCTATTATATATATATATATATATATATATATATATATATATATATATATATTTTTTTTTTTTTTGGGTCAAAGTAACATTTTATTCATTTCCACGGAAATACAAGAGAGAAACATCGCACTATATATGCAAACCAAGACAAATCCCACAAATTTCAAAACAAAACAATCTTTATACGACAAAAGGAATCGTCAGAACAAGATTAGGAGTCAGTCGCTCAAAGAGCAAATATGAGATTTCTCCAACCAAAATCGGCGACCAATCATTAAATTCGTCTTTAGTAATGAGCACATATTGAGGTCTCCATCTATTGCTATGGTTTTGCCTTTTGATAGTGCGCGCTTAAGTTTGGTATCCCCAACACCATCATTGTTTAGAGAAACAAAATTGAACAAATACAGATTTGATACTTGAGAGAGCGAAACCTTTGTGAAACTCTTTGGATGTCATTTGAAACTGAACTTATACTCGAAGTAAACTCAAGGGAAGCGAAAACCTGAAATCATACATACAAAATCCCCAAATCTAAATTAGATCGGGACAGAAAATCTTCTTGAAATGGGAGAGAGAAGCTTCTAGATTTAAACTGGATCAGAAGATAAAAGCTCCATAAAATGGGAGGAAAGCGAGAAAAGGAGAATAAAAAACCAAATCAGCCAAAGAAAAGGGAAGGGGTGGAAGAGATCTAGCTTAAATCTTTCCCATGAAGGTTAAACAAGAGAGCTGTGCAAAAATTAAAGAGAGGGGAGAAAACCTTATGGGAGAGAGAGCACTAGACCTTCACATAAATGATTTTAATAAAATTATATTAATGAAAAATAATACCACGAAAAACACAAACTAATATATTTGTGATAAATGGAGGGTAAAACTCCAAACTAGTATACCGGTTAACCGCCTCATTAACTTAGCAATTTGATGGGAGGGTACATTTGTCACAGATATACCGGTTTATGATTTTTTACAGTTTAAAAATTAATTTTGTATAAATTTATCATGAGTATGCCGATTTAGAATTTTCATGGTATTGATCCTAAATTTAATATAACTATATTAATAGTTTGAAATTTTGTTGATATATTAAATTTCACTGAAAAATAATAGTACTTGTTGCAAAAACTAAGGATCCGTTTATGTGAAGGAATCTGTTTCTGGAAATTATTTTATGACTTTTCGGGTGTTTGAATAACGCAAAATTAATTGGTTGAAGGAAAATGTTTTTCATGGACTAAAAGCAATAAGTTTAAATTGAGAGAAAATGACCTCTTTTCTTAATAAAAGGAAACCAATATTCCTTTAAATAAATGAAAACCAATCATTTTCTTTGAAAATAATATTCATGAAATTTTTTTTTATTGAGAAATTTTTAATCAAACAAACACACTCTGAATTTTTTTTTCCTGTCGTCCTCCGTTTCGAAAGCGACCGCAACGCACCGGCGGTCTCGATCGGGCGCGACGCGCCCCAGCGCAGACCCTCGGATTCTTTTGACTTTGACTCCGGGATGCCGTGCCTGATCTGGCGTGGAAGGCAAGCGTCGACGGTTGGGATGATTTGTAGTGGAAAAACGTGGAGCATGCGATCCTTACGTCGGACAGTACCTTCCATCGCACGTGAAAAATGACTTGTCGGGACGTGGAAGGAACACATCACATCATTTTGTCGGCTTCCAAATGAAGACCAAGGTGCATTTCCGTAAATTCGATTTTCTACGTCAATCGCCAATTTTCTCCCTTATTGCCCGGCTTTTTTCTTCCTTCCTTACCTCTTTTTCCCCTCCGTTCGTGGCCATCATGCAAATGAAATCGAATCGATATCTCTTGTCGGGTTAGATATCATTGTTCAATCCCTTATTTTCCACAGGAGTTATACCGTCGCTCTTGGATTGATTCCCTTATTAATGTCATGGGACTATAGATGTTGAAAAAATAGTCGTGTTATCATGTGAAAAGCAAAGAGTGCGGTTAGGAATAACTTGCTAATCTGAACGATAGAAAAGCACATATGTTCTGAATAGATTTCGCTCTAAACTTTCCGTGTTTATAGTACCCCAATCAAGTATGCGTCGATGCTTCAAATCTTTCTCTTTTCACATTACTTTCACTTCGCAAATTTTCGTTTCTTGGTAATTCAGGTGCACGAGCATCAATTTCGCTTCAGGTGCTACAAAATCGTCGATAGACTTTTAATTTATAAGTATTGATAAATGTTCACATAATCCCAAGACTATATGAAAAAGTTTAAAGGCTTAAGGACAACATTGAATATTAAATCAAAATTTAAGAATCATATTGAATAAATTAAAAGTTCGTAAACAATATTAGGTCAAATTTTAGGGATCAATTTGACTATTGATTTATGACATCACCAAGTCTTGATGTTCTAGAGCAAATCACATTATATATATTATGTAGACACCACACGGTAAATAAATAAGTACAACGATTGCGCTTAACTAACTGAAAGATATCTATTATTTAATCACCTTGACAACGACTTTAAATGGTTTTTAATTATTATTCTTTTCCGAAAAATCCCCCTCGTGGTCCGACAAATTAAAATAATTCCTAGAGAGAGAAAGAGAGAGAGAGAGAGAATGAAAAGGGTGGAAAAGCTTCCTGGCCTTCAATCATTGTATGTGGGCACATCCCAACGAGAGGATTTTCAAAGGGGAGATTAATGGTTCCTTAAACGTAATTCAAAAACGGTCGTTCATATTCGATCGCGAAGCTCACCTAATTGAATCATTGCATTCTTCTCAAGGGAAACCCTAGAGATATTATCATAAAAAAAAGTGGTCGCGGGCCAATCGCCTCGGCGCATCCAGCTGGATCAGCAGGCGATTTTCAACATCTCAATTAGGACTTCTCCATTGCTACGAATTTTTGAGAGTAGTCACTAAGGTCACCATGACGTATAACTATAATCGGGCATGCCCGTCAAGACATTATAGTCAAGATCGCGAGATTCGCCGAGGATTAGGGATTTTGTTGTTTGAATGCGAGCGGGTTGTTGATTAGTCGAAATAAGTTATGGGTGCTATGGTTATGGCTTCGATACCTCGGTTGTTACTATGTCGTGTCCTGTCGTATCAAGTGGCCGAAAATCTTGTCATTTGGAAGAACGCGTAAAGTCGTGGTTTGAAATTGTTGATGAGATATTGTTGAATTTGTGAAAGTTTTGATAAGGTAAGGTATGCCCTATGTCCTTTTCTGACTGCTTCACGTTTTAGAATAGGGCTACCCATGCTAAAGACCATGAGGTCAATCATGGTCAATCTTGTCATTTTGAAGAACGCGTAAACTTGTGATTTGAAATTGCTGGTGAGATATTGTTGAATTTGTGAAAGTTTTGATAAGGTATGAAGTATGCCCTATGTCCTTTTCTGACTGCTTCACGTTTTAGAATAGGGCTACCCATGCTAAGACCATGAGGTCAATCATGGTCAATCTTGTCATTTTGAAGAACGTGTAAACTTGTGATTTGAAATTGTTGGCGAGATATTGTTGAATTTGTGAAAGTTTTGATTAGGTACGAAGTATGCCCTATGTCCTTCTCTGACTACTTCATGTTTTAGAACAGGGCTACTTGTGCTAAGACCATGAGGTCAATCATGGTCTCCGTTGCCTTGATGACCTCAGATCAAGGCTCCGGGCACAGCGGCACATCCGTTGTACTAGATGTGTCTAGTGCTGGGATGGGCATGGGGGCTAGGGTTCGTCGGCGGCGGCGGCGACTGTGCAAGGGTGCTAGGGTTTGTGTATTATTTTTGTGTTGTATTGCCTTAGCAAGAGGGCGTTTTGGAAAATAGGACGCTAATCTTGTAAAATAGATACATAAAGTAGCAAACTTGGAGTTTTAAAAATGGAGGTATGTCTTTTAACATTGGATTTTCACTCATTCATATTTTTGTTACCTTCCCTAATTAAACCTCCATGTCTCTAACTACACATATACAGAAGATCAGAACACTCTGGTAAGCTCAGAGATGGAAAAAAATTGTTCAATTAATCATAAACTTTCTAATTTTGGCAATTTAGTCTTAAATTTTCTATACAAAATTCATCCTTTTGGCTAATTTTTGCTAGAAATGGCTAACGTAGTGATGTGCTATGTAAGATAGCCAATGATGATTGAATTATCACGTTAGTGATTTTCTACGAAAATTGATTGGGACAACGTTTAGAACTAAATTAGTAAAATTGAAAATTTTTGAATCAAATTAGCATCCATACGATAAGTACAGGTTGATTGAATAATTTTCCACCAAAGGACAGCCCGTTCAACGTATAATTGGAGTCAAAATTGTCATGAAGTTATGCCTTTTCACAAAGCGATGTCGTGAGTCAATTTTCTACGGTTCCCGTTTGGTTCAACTTTGGGGAAATGGCTTTGCATTTCTCCAAGTATCTTTGACTGAATGGGCATTTTGAGAAGGCAAGAGTGTTTGGACACTCAAAAATGTGTATATTTTGCAAAGCAATTTTAGGTTGAAAAGAAAAAGGAAAAAAAGAGAAGAAAAGAAAAAAGGGAGGAGATGCAGCTGGGTGGAGAGGGGAAAATCATGGGGGAGGTGGCTCGACAGTGGTGTCGGTGGCAGTGGGGAGGTGGCAACGGCGGTTTTGGGGGGTTCGCGCGACCCGGGCGATGCTTGAGGTCGTGCGGCCTCCTGGGCGGCGCACTTGAGTGGCCTCGGCGACGCGGCGCCCGAGGTCGAGCGACCCGTGCGATACTCAAGGGTGACAAGCCACCTTGCTTGAGGTTGCGCGACCTTAGCGTGGCTTCCGTGCTGAGATCTCGGCCCCCGGCCAAATTTGGCCGCTCGCGGCGAGCGCCGCCACCGCGCCCACCGGCGAGCCGCGGTGGGTAGCAAGGCCAAGAAGACGATGAACAGTGTCTTATGAGGGCAAAAGAGGAAAACACAATTACAATGAGGGCAATATTGAAAGAAAAAAATCAAACCTTATATCAGCAAATCTTTTATTAGCATTTCCAAGGTCAGCATTTGGCCAATGCGACCTCAAAATGCTGAACCGAACGGGACTGTACATTGCATCTGAAAAATTACTGGCCAATGTAAATTCCACGTGAGAATTGAGGGCGGGTAACATCACGGCTGTATCTCTCGAAAATAGCATCATTCATCATCATCGACCTTCAAAGCGAATGAATTTGTCTGGCTATATATGGAGAGAGTTCATGCATCTTTACATATGGACCAACGCAAAAGAGAGAATTCATGCATCTCACAACTTGATGAGTTTACATCTCATTACTATATATATATATAGACACACACACATGAATAGCGTGCCATCAGAAAAAATTACAAAATCAGTCATAAACTTATCATATGGATATCCTTAATCAATTTTTTTTTAAAATTTTACCAATGTAATCCTAAACTACCATGCGACATTTCAACATAGTCCTTCCACCCAATCGTCATAAAAATTATGGAAAAATGATCAAAACTTTTTTTTTTTTTGGTCAATTGAAGCCTACCTTTTGCATTTGTGTCAATTCAATCAATCCGTCTAATTTTAGCAGACCAACGTTGACATGGATGTCGGCCATCCTGGTAGCGTGACCGGTGTTGATGTGGACAATTTTTTTTTTTAATTTTTAATATGAGTTTTTTAAAATTCTTCATTAATTTTTTCCTTTTCTTTTTTTTTTTCCTTCCTTCACCCATTGTGGCTGATGAAGGTTGTCAAAGCTCGCCGGCCACTGGATGAGGGCCGTGAAGCCCCTGCTTGGATGTGGGTGAGGCCATTGCGGCTGTGGATGAGGGCAGCCTTGCCTAGATCCTAGGCAAGGCGGCCTCGCCCGCAGCCACTTGTGAGCACAGCCTACACAACTCATGCATATCCTCAAGAACCCGAAATCCTGACACGACAACCCTTTGTCGTTGCGTTGCTGTAAAAACCATAACAAACCCCAAGCCCATTCTACGACCAGAGCAAAACCCAGGCAAAGTACAAAGCAAGATGAAGAAGATAACAGAAAGGAAAACGCAAATTAGGTATGGGACGACAAATAAAAAGGCTATAAAACTAGGAGCGCATTCATCAAGATGGGACTCGTGGCGAGGCCGCCTTTGCCTGTGGATGAAGGAAGGAAAAGGAAAAACATAAAAGAAGGAAGGAAAAGAAAAACAAAAAATCAATTAAGCATTTGTAAAAATATTAACAAATGAAAAAGTGTCCACAATTAGCAACAACCATGTCAGCACTGACCTACCAAAATTGATTGGATGGACTAAACTGACACAAATTTAAAATATTTATGATTCCATTGACAAAAAAAAAGGTTTAAAATGAAATTAGTGTGCCATGTGGGACGGTTGACAATGACTAGACCCAACGTCTGTGATTTTCGATGGCGATTGGCTAATGGGATTACATTGGAATTTCGCGCATATGTTTTAAAATATATTTGACAAAATTAAAAAGTTTAGAATTGAATTAACATGTATAATAGGTTCTATGACTGATTTGGTAATTATCCCACGTAAAATGCTAGGTGACCTAAGACTAGTTTATAAACTCGATACATTAGTGATATGGCAGATTGTACATGATCATTTAAATAAATTGCCGTATCATTATCATACGGATGTAACTACACATATATAGTTGCTAAACTTTTAAAATGCGAATGATAATCATTATGACAAAAAATTGATTCTTGGAACGGATGTTTCTACTTCTATTCTTGAATGAGTTTCTAAGTAAACATACGCATTTAACAACGGCATAAATTTTTCTTCTCGGAATAGAAATAAAATTTCTCATTCCAAGGCGTTGGCGACCGGTGCTAGCAATGGACGACAGCGGTGGACTGTAGCGTGCGGGCTGCTGGCTAGTAGAGAGGACGAGCAATGAAGAGATTTTTTATTTCTTGTTTTAGTTCCAAAAATAGAGAAGTAGAAAATTCTTACTTCTCATTTCTGTTCTAAACTTATTTCGAGACTAAAAATTTATTCTAGCAATTGAAAAACAAAATTGCTTTACCAAATAAATTTAGGTTCCAAATTTGTTTCTAGGACAGAAAAATGGTATTGAAAGAGAAATTGAATGGTTATCATACAATGCATCCTTGTTTTACTCGCCAGCATAGTAATCTTCTAATTCCAAACCTCCATGTGCAAAGCAATCGTCGCAAATGTGACCCTCTTGGATTAATTCACTCGAGGTATTATTTGCTTTGATATGTTTTATACCAAGTCTCCCCGTTTTCCTATGAGTTCATCCATCTTGTAGTGCTCTCACTTGAGCACGCTTATCTTTGGAATTCCAAAGCTAAGTATCGCCGTAACGTTAAAAGATACCTTTGCAAGTTGATTTCAATTTTCACATATATATTCTAAAAATTCTCTCCCCTTATTCGATGTGTAATTTGGTTCATTTTTACTCTCTTCGCCGTCGTGGAAGCTTGCTATGAGCAGCTTATTATCCAAACCCTCATGCCCAGCAATCACCGCCCACTCTTGTCGGTCCATATCATTACAATAAATAAGTATAATGAATATCGCTTTCGAAATATTCATTTTCGAGCTAGGATATGTCTTTTCGATTCATTCCCACTGTCTGCTTCAATGCATCGAGGCAGTCTCTCAACTACCCCAGGAGTACAGCTAATCTTCACTATCTCTTATGATATGGACTACAATTCTTCATGTTAATGTAAGTGGACAATTCGATTTTTGGGACTGTTTCGTTGGACACATTACACTATTACAGTACCATAAAGTCGGGTGGAAGAATAACTCGTGTCTTTATCTTTCCGTGTGGGTACTATAAAGTCGCTGTCCTTTTGTTGATACAAGTCCCCCTCAACCAACAAATAAAGCGTCTTTTTCAAGAGATGATGATCACAAAATGATAGCGAACGGTAGACATTGGGAAATTCTTCTTCCCTCGTGCTTCCCTCCCGAATGATTAGGTCCTTTGCCCTAGTTGGGTTTTCAGGGGGGAAGAAGAAAGAGAAAAAAAAAGAATATTTCTTGTCGAGGGGGTAATCACTAACTTGGCCTTTGAGAACGCGCAATTTCTCCTCCATGCCACCTCGACATATCTCCGAAAAAAAGCAATGGGAAGAATTGCTCGGATAACGGTTAGGAGATGATGCTTATTTGGGTCGTGTTTCAATCCAGATTACGAACTGTTGGGCAACAAATGGTGAAACGCAATTAGTAATTGGAGCACTGATAAAGTAGAACTAATGAGAAGCGTGATTAGTGAATTCATGGATCGATTATCATCATACTTCTACAAATCATAAGTTGAAAAATTATAAAGAAGACTTTTTAAATCGTGAGTATGATTGTTTGTCCTAGTCTCCTTCTAATGACTTAAAATTCTCGATTCATTATTGTTAAGATTGGGTTACTTTAATCATAAACTCCCTGGGCAAAATTGAGTCAATGGATTTACATCTAATCAAATGATTACACGGTTAACTTGAAAACTAGGCTATTAACCAGTTTCAACACCTTTATTAAGATGGGGGCATTTGAGTTTTCAAGATTCCCCATGGTCCCCATGAATTCATCCATGCACCAAAGCCACTCAGCTTTTTCCAAGTCAAAAGTTGCAATTAGAGTGCCTTGAGAACACAAAACCCCCCTCAGATGTCTAATCACAAACCCTAAGTTGGCCACTTCCTTTGATTAAAATCTCATGTCTTGAATTGATGTCTGCTCATATTTGATTCGACATCAACGAGAGTAAAAAAACCCTTTTATATTCCAAGACCTAGGTAAATAAAGGTCCACATCTTGCTCTCTTTTCGATCCATTTCTCTTCACATATAAGTGAATTATTGTATGTGCCGTACAATTTGACTTGTGCTCAAAGCAAAAGTAAGGAGGAGAGGTGGGAAATAACATGGTAATATCAAAGTGGACGACTCGACCAGTGATAGTGTTGCACGAATCGAGCAAGATTGATGTCGATAGTACATGCCGACAGTGATTTAATGCGAGTATTTTATGCACACCATCATCTTTGTTGTTTCTAATAAATTTTCAGCCATAGTTAAGCATATTCACTAGACCAAATGGTCATACTTAGGTCCCTAATTCATTGGATATTCCATTAATTTCATGAATGAGATAAAATATGAGAAAATAATAAAAAATATCCTTAACTTATTGTATTTATGTCAATTCAATTTTATACCTTTTGACGATTTGTCAATTTAACATTCTAGCTAATTTTGATCTAAAATCGCTAACATTGCGATTTAGTTAGTGCAGGTCATCCTAAGTGCACGGCACGCATTGATGTGGATAATTTATAAAATTTTCTAATTTTCATTTTCTTATTTTCATTTTTTTCCCAACTACAAGCTAGTGACTAGACTACCATCCCAATGATTTTTGATTAGATTTGGTTGGAAGGATTAATTTGGCAAATCATAAAAAAATTTAGCATAAAATTGGCTAAATTGAAAGGTGCAAGACTAAATTGGCACAAATGTAATAAGTTTAGGACTTTTTTGGTAATTTCTTTGACAAAATATTATAGAGCGAAAAGAGGTTAGGTGCATAATCCAATAGTGGTGAACTTAGCTTTAGCCCTTGCCAAGCTAATTCTTTATTTTCAGCAAACTTGATTACATGGGGTCCCCTACGAGGGCTAGAGATTGGCGTTTCGATTTCAAGTCAATATTCGACCTCTGCCATCTAGAAAACCAAAATTATTGAATTGCCAACTTTATTTGACAAGCAGCGCAAGATATTTTTAGACGAACATAATCTAAAAGCTCTTCTTCTTTTGGTACTACACATGAGCATCACTTGAAGTTCAAAGCTTATTGATCTTCAAGGGAACTGATTGGATCAACGACTGCCCACTTTCATAATTTCATCATCACTTCATTAAAGAGACCTAATTTTGATAGTAAGATATCCATATCTGTACGACCGACATCCAAGGCAAATCAAATGAAATTCTGGGAGATGTGATATCATGTTATGGAGACATAAAATCACTACTTTTGGTATAGATAATAGCCAAATGTTTAGATTTACTGCCATGTGTCCCCAAAACTAAGGGTGATTTCTGAAAGTGCTAGTAACAACACCTAGAGGGGGTGAATAGGTGTTTAAACAAAACCTTGGCAAATATATGCGGAATAAAATAAAGTTTAGGGAAAGAGAATAAGAACACAAGGTTTATAGTGGTTCGGCTTAATCCAAGCCTACGTCCACTCTCCAACGCTAACAGCCTCCTTGGCTAGATTCCACTATGCAATTAACAAGAAATTACAACTTTGCGTGCAAACATTTAGTAGTAGATCACACCATCTCACTAAGTCACTCTCTTGGTATTTTTCTCACGATCACAAACGTTTAAGCTCCCGAGAGACAAGTGTATGATCGAAGTTGCTCAGACTTTGGAATTATAAATTCTACGCTCCGTCTCTTAGTTGCTCATCGGTCCTTCATCTCCTTAAATACTCCTCCACTTCCAAACTAGCCATTGGACAAAATCTCAAGGATCGTCTTCCAATCTACCCATTGGACAAATCTGTATCTAGAAGATTTGGTAGCCATTGAGTGACAAAAGTAGAATCCCAAATTGATTCCGATCACCCATACAAACAGAATCTTGGTTTCCATAAGTAGAGCTTCTTCGTACAGAAAGTTCTTGTCTTCAAGATCCAATTGTCAATCAATTAGATTGAGTCAATCAAATCAATCTTGATGTAGAATCCAAACCAGATTACTAGCCGTTATATCTTCGGGGCTTGTGTTACGTTTTGTCTTGTTCCGGATGTAAAGTTTGAGAGCAATAGACTTTACATTATGAGTCTGAGTGCGATAGACTTTACAATCTGAGTTTGAACATATTCTGCTTCTGAACAGATTTAGCTTTAAGGTTTGTGCACCCGGTTCGCTTCAAAGCATAGAGTCTGTCTTCTGATTCTTCCAAGCATAGACTTCGATAATATCCTTTATATGTTCTATCATCTGCATAGTCTATTACTTCAACAATTAAACATGTTAGTAGCCTTTGATTCATTTTGTCATCTTCAAAACATCATAAGGGATTTCCCTAACAATTTCTCTATACATATGGTATCTTGTTAAATATAAAATCAAGATATCATTGGGTTTTATGTGCGACTTAATTACATAACGTAGGACTATGTCTTTCGAATGGGTTTCACCCAATAACGACGTATGTTCGATTGTTTTTTTTTTTTTTTTTGAGACAGGGAGGAACTTGACTTGCACCGACAGCCGCGCCGTAAACCCCTGGACGCTAGCACATGACCCACCACCACGGCGTCACACTTAATACCACTACGGCCGCACGTGGGGTTTGAACCCGTCTCCTTCGTGAGGGGGATGGAAGCCACCACATGGGGTGATTGACGTATGTTCGATTGTTTGTATTCATAAATCAAATAAATCCAAGAAATTCATTGCATTAATAAGTTTGTGAGACACAAAGCAATGGGTAAGCTTCCTGAGAAAATTATATGACAGTGAGATCTCCATCCGTTAATCTCTCTATCTCCGAAGCAAGTAATTCATATGATAATTACACCATGTGACACCGATATGTGATTTGACAAGCCAATCATAGTAAGATGAATGACGCATGTGGTGCCGAGTTAGTAACGGTTATTGGTCGGTTATAGTACGTCTTACAGCAAAGTGGCGTAAACATTATGCTTTTTTCTACTCGAGGCTTAGACCGTTTTATAGGTAGAGCAATAATTCAATTGCCATTGGTGGTTGAGCCCATAGCAAAAATAATAGACCCAACGTTGGGCCTATATCTTGTCTTACACAGGGTGGGGTCATGCTTCCACATTCAAATTTCACTTGGAAACCTAATAAATGGGCCATTCTACTTATGTCCGCCCATTTTTGAAGCAACATTTTTTGATAGTGATTGACGATTGGTTCCATTGTTGGAGCCTGAAATCTACCCTGCAAGTCTTGATTGTGAAAAATTAGGACCATGAATTGAATATAGTGCCTTCGAAATACATGGAGCCCAATGTGTTAGTTCTAGGATGGTTCACGGTTCTACTGGGTAACCATTTTTTTTTTTCAAATGAAAATCAAGTTACAACTATTATTCACTATCATTTATAGCTCATGTTTACTACTCTTAATAGTCAAATCATTGTGTTGCATACCTCGTGTTTGAGGTCCATGCTTCAATCCTTTTGTTGCAACAAATTGTTCCACAAATTGACGGGATATGTGTTGAGACAAATATGAATCCAACATTAGCAAAGATCTCACTTGACATATGTTTAGTAGGGGTGAGCGGTTTTAGGTTCTATATAAGTTCTACCTAAAACTTAAAATCTACCTATTGAAATAAATTCCTCATTTTTTGAAACTTAAAACCCATTCTATATATCCTAAAACCTGAAACCTACCTTGTTACAGGTTCCAAGGTGGATTTTAGAGTCTACCCAAGTTTCACATGTATTATTAATGGAACGATTATAGTAAATTATCATATTTGATGACTACCACTTGTTATTACAATTCACTGATCATAACTTATATTTAAACCTACAAAAAATATAAAATATTAATAAAGTACAAGTCTCAATTATAAAATGAAAGTTCAAACTAGTGGTTTAATGTCATCGGGATATCGCGGGATTGCAAGCAAATATAGACAATGAAAAACACAAAACTTGATCCAAATTTTAGGTTGGTGAAATATAGAACCAACTCGTCGAAATAGGTTATCTAGTTTTTAGAATATGGAATTTATTTTGTATATCTTGAAACTTGGAACCAAATATATTCTCACTGATCCAATTCTCAGGCTCCAAGTTTTACCCTAAAACCATGCTCGTTTGCCAACTTGATATACATAGACACCATATAAATGACTCATTTCTTTATTTTTGCATGGGCAAAAGATGTTCAACTCCATAATTCATCGGTAGGCGAAGCTCGTCGTTCTCCAAGTCGCCATAGCCCATGATCACTGATCATACACCGAATTCCGTCCTCAAAAGTCAATGTCATCCTTTGCACGCTTGTCTGGGAGTCATCATTCACTGCAAACTTTTGAACGTCATCTTGGAGAAAGAGTTGACTTCAGAGGGACAGCCTGGCTGTGACCCACAAAAATTTCTTTCCCCATTGTTTATTAAGGAGTTTCAGTGAATCTCTCTTCGAGTAGACTCGGAATAGCAGGCAGTCCACTCAAGAAGTTATTCCTCGTAAATCTCCTCACACGCATTGCAGATGGTGACCTGCAGGCTCTCTTTTTTTCGTGATCACGATCGTGGTCGTGTCAGTCTCGGCAAGAAAGTGATGACTTCACAATTACACTTGCATTCAGCTTGGGTGGTCATCACGAGGGAGACGAATTTGATGATGGGATGGAGAAAGTCAAAGTCCACGAATGGTTGGTCGACTTCAGTGACAGACTGTAATTTCGAGGGCAAGTACGAGGAAGCCTCCCGAAGTTTTCACATGGGGCCTCAACACATTGTGATTGTCTCTTCGTGTAGACGCAAAGTCGAGAGGTAAACGACTGTGATCATGCCATGCATTCCCCAAGACCATATCTCGTAGTGAGGCTGCAGAATCTCCCTATAAAGACTATTCAAAGTCGTCCAGTCCTTTCACTTACGAGCTCTGCTCATCGTCGGCGCTGTCGTTGTGTGATTGGTCCGGGAGCGATGATAACGAAGAAGAGGTTTGAGAGAAAGTGGGCGGTGACAGCAGCGAAGGCATATCTGCTCATCATGTTGGATAGAGTGCCTGTACCGATTATTGCCTCTTTGCTTCCTGCTCAACAGCTTGCTGATGCCCCTGCTGATACATCTAACCATGATTCTTCTTCCTCTCTGTCTTGTTTCCCCTATATAGATAATGAAAGACAGGATTGTTTCTCGAGCTTGATCGACTCACTCTAGGCTTTCTCCAAATTGTGTAATCAAGGTGGAAGAGAAGAAGGCAGGACCGGATCCCCAAGAAAAAACATTAGGTGGTGGGTTCAAACTCAAGGGGACAATTAATCTTGATTCCTAAGGTGATTTTGGGAAGAACAAGAAGAGGAAAGTGGTGAAGTAGCGAAGCCTGGGGGAGATTCTCGGCGTGTCTCCACCCTCACCACTTCGCAGTCAGCACACCTCTTGGGGCTCTCATGCCCTCCTCCTCTCCTCATCTAATGACTTGATGTCCATGTCGACCCTGTAATTCTCCTTCCTTTGTCAATGAAATAATTGTCAATGCCGAGTGATTGTCAATGCTTGTTGATCTTCTAAGGTATATTGTGTTCCACCACTTTATTTTTATTCCAAATTGAAAATGCTAGTACTACCACCTAGGAGGGGGGTTGAAAAGGTGTTAAAATAAATCTCGAAAAATAAATGTGAAATAAAATAAGTTGTGAGCAAAGTCTGAAAAAGAGTCCGAGTCTGATTAAAAGCATCGCCAAACTTCTGGAGAAAATTCAGAATTAGATAAGAGATAAAATAGATTTTTGAGAAACCTAAAAAGAGATTGCAATGAATAAAGTTGAAAAGAGTTAAGGGAAGAGAAAATTATACACGAGATTTATAGTGGTTCGCTTTGATCACTGCCTACATTCACTCTCCCACGTAGACAGTCTTTTGGCTAAAATTCACTAAAGTATCAATAGAGAAGTACAATATTTTGAGTGCAAACATTTAGTGGAAGATTTCTTTTTCCCACACTAAGTCACTCTTCTTGCGATTTTCTCTCTTGAGTACAATTTGTAAGAGCTATTGTTGAAGAGCAAGTGGTCGGAAATGTTTCAGACTTTGGAATTTCAATTTTCACGCCATTTTCAAATGACTGAATGACCTCCTTAAATACTCCTCCACGCCTTACTAGCCTTTGGTATTCTCCGAGGAATTTCTTCCAATCAATTGTTGACATAATCGATTATGGAAATCTTATAGCCATTTGAAGATTGAGATGAAAATCCGTTGTTTCTAATTGCCCATACAATCATAATCTAGGTTTCCATAGTAGATGCTTCCCAAAAGAAACTTATCTTCAAGATTGATTTTATCAATTCGTGATTGATTTAATCAATGTATTTACAAAAGTTAAGTGAGACTCTTCGCCGTAAAGCTAAATATTAAAGAATAAGTCTCTATTATGTTCATACCGAATCCTTGTCGCAAGATCAATAAATCTGAGTCTGATTATATTTTCGTTATGGACTTGATTTCAGTTGGATTGCGTTAGAGTGGGAAAGACTTTTGGAATGAATCGACTTTTGACAAGAGTTTGCGATATGACTTCGTAAGTCTACTATTCTTCAATAAGAACAAGAATAAAAAGTTTTGTTAACTTCAAAACCCAGTAGGAGTTTTCTCAATAATCTCCCCATTTTTTATAGTGACAAAACTTTCATGCAGATTTAAGCATTATATGAAAGTTATCTAGCAAAACAACACTTTTTAGCAAAGACATGATAATTGATAGAGATAACATATAGTAAACACAATAAAGTCTGTATAAGTTTGCATAAAATACACATAGTCTACCCTCACAAAACACACTAATCAATCAATAGTTTGCATAAAAGAAACACCATCCACACCAAAGATAGAAAAATTAATCATACACTAGTTCAAAACTTCAAATCTACAAAACTCTCCTTATTCTCGTCAACAAAGAAAAAGAGAAAATCAAACAAGCACAAAGAAAAAGAGTTTGGTTCGAAAAAAGGATTAGGGTTGCTTAGGAATATGAACAAGCCGAAATCCCGCAAAGTCCGCACGATCTCCTCAAGCTTAGTTAGGCACTGATGGAAGACAATCTCAACCTTTGCTAAATTCTAAGATGCCTACTGATTCATAGTTTGAACTTTATCATCAAGAGATTGTACATTTCCATTGAGAAATTCTAAGGTAGTACTAAGAGCAGCATGCAACTTCGATTTCAACCTTCATCCCACATTGTTGTGCCTTAATCTCTAAAATGAGCTCCACCATTTGAGGATAGTTTGGTTTTGGTTCGCTTTGGGCACTAGTTTCTCGCAAACTATACCGGTGAAGTATGTAAAGGTGAAGGAACATTGACCTCGAACATGTGAAATGTGTTGCTCACCCTGAACATTAGCTTCTTTGTCCTAACTCTCGGGAGAAAATTCAAGGAAATGAGATGCATAAATATCTTCAGCATCCTGGAGGAGATCGACTAATGCCATCACTAGCAATTGGTCCTACTCCCCCTATCTCGGTGGCTACGGCCTCGAGGAAGAACTCCTCCTTCCCGCACTCCTTCTCTTCCAAAGACTAGTTTGTTGACCGCCTCCCTTCTCTCCAACATCTCCTACATCAACTTCCCCCATATCTTCTCATTCCTTCTCAGGATGCTCCTATCTCTTGTTCGTATTGGCATCTCCCTCTTCATCATCTAAGTCATCCCCCTCACTCTCTTTCACTCCAGTTTCATCTCCTTCACTTTCTTCTTCCGGTTCTTTCTTGCTCTCATTATCTTCTTCTTCCTCAAAATCGGCTATACCACCAAGAGGATCACGCATGGCAATATTTGCCATAATATCATAGACGGTCTCATCTTCATCATCTTCCTCTTCTTCATCTTGGAGAAGAAGAACATGTCATTTTCTTTTTGGAGTTTGCAAGACAACGCTCTTCCCTTTTTTTGCTTCTTCTCGCTTGTAGATCTTAACTTAGCTTTGCTAGTGGATTCTTTCTTCAAAAGTTTCAGGGCTCCGAAAGATCTTTAACCTCATTTTTGAGATCATTTTAAGTTTAATTTGCATGGGAACAATGGTTCTGATGCAAAAATTGGATGGCTGAATTTGAAAGTGTTGAAAAGTCTAGTTACCAATGCTGTACCGAAGTTGTCCCTTTCCTTCATGACAGTTCGTACATGTGCAATAGGATTGTGTGAGGGAGTGAGAGAGTAACACCACTGCAGATGGCCCACATCATTTTTGCCTCGAATATGGAAACATCAGTTTTGGAAGCAGGCTTGGATCTGATGCATTTTATGACGATCTTGTGGAGTAAAATATTAGAAGCGAACATCTTAGAGTAAGCAACGCTTCCCCTAGGAATCCCGTCCTTAACCAGAAACTTGGTGACCTCTTCATTAGATACATTGATCGGCAAGAATCCACTCCTTTCTACTCCTAGAATATTAGCCAATGAATTAACATCAACATTAAACACTTTATCATTCACAATAAATTGAATATAAGTGGGATTCAGAACAGACAAGTTGGAATAGAAGTAAGCAGTTAATTCGGGATAAGCATCAAATGATTCCACACAGAACTTCTCCATTTGAAGCTTGGCAAATTTTTCTCGCAAATTCACATTGATGGAATCTAGGAAATCAAAATCTATAGTTCGAGAATTGATGACTCCTTTGTTCAAAGATTATGAGTAGACTTTCTTATTGTCTTTTGATCAAACAACTTCCTTTTGTTCCAGCAATTTCTACAAAGCAACACCCATTTTGGTTGAAAATTTTTGAAACCCTTTCATTACCATCTTTTCTTTTTTGCTCTCAATCGACCCTTGTGCCAAAGCGAGGATCAGTAGGAAAAGTTTGAAAATTCCTTTTTTGCTCTTCCGGCTCTACTAGTCCTAAATTTTTCATGGCTCTTTAAGAACAAGGTTTCGTTCCCAAAGCCATTTTCTTTCAAGAATGAACTTATGAAATTCATGGGACTTCATCCTTTTTCAAAAACTCATAATGTTTGAGAAGTGCCTCGGGCTTTCTTATCGAAATAGGTGTCGCTTCTTGAGTAACTTCTTCCTCCATTGATTGTTGATTCGTGCTTTGAGGCGATTCATCCCCGTGAGATCAAAATGTGTCGAACCTTCGGGACAAACCAAGACTCGTGACTAGTAATGCGATAGGATTTCCTCTAATAAGACATCGAAACGGACTTAGAGGATTTTGATGACATATTCGTGAGTGATCGAGTGAGAAATTTTGCAAAGAATGTGAAAGTAGATCAAGAGAAGCGAGGGTTTGAGAGAAAGATTAGGGTTGCAAAGAGTTTGGTTATCGAAAAAAAAGGGTCGAAGATTTTATTTAAAGAAAATAAACTAGGGCAACCGAATAGGCACAAAAAAAAACTTCTTTTTTTTTAAAATTAAAAAAAAAAAATGTCAATAATTTTTGAAATATTAATTCTGAAAAATAAGTAGAGATATAACGATTTTCAAAAATATAAAAGGCAATTAATAATTCGTAAATAATCATACTTGTTCAAGAAGGAAAGAAACTTATGCACCAAAATTTGAAATACAACTACCCGAGTTTGAAAAGCTTTCTTTAAGGATATTTCTACCATAAGTTGAACCGATGAGTTTGCTCGTCCTTAAACTTTAGCCAGATGCAAGGGTAATATTCAAATTTCCACAAATGAACTCGAATAATCCTTTCTCCAATGGCTTGGTGAAAATATCTGCCAGTTGATTTTTCGAATCAATGAATTGAACATTGATTTCGCCATTTTACACATGGTCTCTTATGAAATGATGGCGAATTTCAATATACTTTGCCCTTAAATGAAGAATGGGATTTTTGGTGAAATTGATCACACTTGTGTTGTCACATCTGATTTCAGTGCAAAGTTCTTCTATTCCAAAGTCCCTTAGTTATTGCCTAATCCAAAGAATTTATGAACAGGAACTTCCAAGAGCAACATATTCGCTTTCGCCATTAAGAGTACCACAATGTTCTAGTTTCTTGGCATGTTCCACTAACATTTTTCTTGTCAACTTTTTCAACTTTACAACTAGCCAGATCAGCATCTGAGTATCCAAGTAATATAAAGTCTCCTCCTTTTGGATACCACATACCTAACTTTAGATTTGTCGCAATATATTTGATAATACGTTTGACAGCACTGAGATGAGACTATCTAGGGTCAGCTTGGAATCTAGCACACATACACACACTAAATAAAATATTAGGTCGTGAAGCAGTAAGGTAGAAAAAAGAACCAATCATGCTCCTGTATGTCTTTTTGTCAACTTTCTTTCCATCTTCATCCTTGTCAAGTTTTGAAGAACTTGACATGGGAGTCTTAGTCTTCTTGTAGTTTTCCATCCCAAACTTCTTGGTGACCTCTCTGGCATATTTCTCTTACTAAATGAAAGTTCCTTTCTCTGATTGTCTGACTTGTAGACCTAGAAAGAATGTCAACTCATCCATCATGCTCATTTTGAATTCTTCATACATAGACTTTGAAAATTTCTCGCATAGACTTTCATTAGAAGACCCAAAAATTATATCATCTACATATATTTGAACAAGTAGAAAATCTTTTTCTTCCCTTTTGATAAACAAAGTTGTGTCACCATTCCTTTCTTGAAACCATTCTTACTAGAAACTTACTCAATCTCTCATACCAAGCTCGAGGTGCCTATTTCAGACCGTATAAAGCCTTCTTCAATCTATAGACAAAATCTGATTTTCTTAGGTCTTCGAATTCTAGTGGTTATTCCACATAGACTTCTTCTTGTATGAACCCATTTAAGAAAGCACTCTTGACATCCATCTGGAATAATATGAAATTATGGAAACATGCATATGCTAACAATAATCTTATGACTTCTAATTTGGCTACAGGTGCATATGTCTCGTCATAGTCTATTCATTCCTCTTGCGTATAAACTTTTGTAACAAGCCCTGCTTTGTTCCTTGTTACTTTACCATTTTCATCCATCTTGTTTCTAAACACCCACTTTGTTCCAATCACAGATTTTCCTTTTGGTTTTGGAACTAACTCCCGCACATCATTAATTCTAAATTGTTTGAGTTCTTCCCGCATTACTTCTATCCAGCTTTCATTAGATAAAACTTTTTCTACTCCCTTTAGTTCTATTTCAGAAATAAGAGCTAGGGCACTTGAGTCTCCTTTTACTTGATCCGGTACGGATTACTTATTCTATATTGTTAATAATGAGCTCTTTAGGATGGCTTGATTTGTACTTCCAGCTTACTGTTAGATTTGTCACTTTCTACAAGGGTTTATTGAACATAAGTTTTCTTTGATTCTTCTGACTTTTCTTCTTCTTGACTTTGTTCACTAAAAGACCGAAATTCCTCGGGAATAATATTATTAAGTCTAAAACTAGTTCGGACTCTTCAAGTTGAGTTTGATCTTGTTGGTTCTCAACACTTTCTTGAAAATCTGATATTCATGGATTCTTCGATCGTTTATGTATTCTTGTTGAAGACTTTATAAACTTTGCTTGAAGTAAAGTAACCAAGAAATATACATTTATCCAATCTTTCTTCAAATTTCCCAAGCCGATTATTTTCATTCTTCAAAATGAAATACTTGCAAATCAAATATATAAAAATAAGAGATATTTGATTTTTTTTTCTTTGTAAACTTCATAGGGAGTTTTCTCTATGATGGGTCTAAAAATATTCTGTTAATTATATACAATAGGTAGTAGAAACTGCTTTTGCGCAAAATGAGAAGAGACTCCATTTTCATTAGTAGAATTCCCCGCCATCTCCTATAAAGATCTATTTTTCTTTCTATGACTCCATTTTTGTTCTGAGTGTATGGAGAGGGAGAAGACATGTTGTAAACCATTCTCATCACAAAATTTTGTAAAGTCTTAATTTTCAAATTCTCCCCATGATCAGTCCTTATGCTTGAAATGACATAACCTTTCATTCTGAACATTCTTAGCAAATTTTGAAAAATATGAGTAGGTTTCTGCCTCTATTTGCCTAGAAGAAGACCCACGTGAATCTTGAATAATCATCCACAACTACCAAACAGTATTTTTTACCACAAATACTTTGTGTTCTAGTTGGTCCAAAAAGATCCATGTGAAGAAGTCATAAGACGCGATTAGTGGAAACTTGATTTATAGGTTTAAAAGAGCTTTTGACCCTATTTTCCTAAGATACATGGAGTACACAACTCAAACTTTTGGTACACCATTTGGGAAGATCACGAACTAGCTTCTTAGACGATAGTTTAGCAATTTGTTTCATACTCACATGTCCAATCTTGCGATGCCGTAGATATGCTTCATCTTGAATTAAGATAAGACATTGAAAACTCTTGGACTTATGTCCAAAAGATAGATATTGCCATGTCTTCGCCCAGTGAAAGATTGAGAGAAATCTCAACTAACTCTAGAATAAACATTTTCTTGGAAATTTATTCAATCCTATATCACATCATACGGTTTATACTGTAAGATTGTAATTCAAACATTTCACTAGAGAAACATTGTTGATGATCAAGCTTCCAATCCTCACTATTCCATGTCCAATAATTTTTCCTTTGCCGCTCCCACCAAACGAAACATTTCCTCCTTTTTTGTTTTTCTAGTTTTACGAAACTGCTTGAATCTCCCAAATATATATCTAGAACAACCAATGTCCAAGTACCATTTGCTTTTCCTTTTAATAGTAACCTCGTAGTAAAAAAGAAACCTCAAACTTTCTTTAGTACTCAAATTTTCTTGGCATCCGTGAGTTAGTCTTAAAGACAAAGCATTTCTCCAACCTTCTTAACAGTCTCCAAACTTTAGACATTCATTCTCAAATGTTTTTGAGTTGTTACACTTAAAACATTTAAAAGCATTCATGCCAACAGATTTTACAAAAAAATTCAAAAATTATTTTGTAAGAAGATTTTGGAGGTCTTTGTCCAAATCTCTTTGACTTTAGGAAAATCAATCAAACGAGTACTTCTTTACTCGACTCCAAACCAGATTTGTTGTAATAAGGTATTTGAGCTAAATTGATTTTCTCTAAAATTTTTGATCCTTTAGAGAACTTTGTAAAAATATCTAAAATCTCATTTTTCAAACATTCATTTTCTTTGAAAGGGAATCAATATTTTCTTTCAAACCATCAAAATCATTTTTCGGATTTTCAAACTTTTCTCTCCAAGAATTATCTTGTTGCTTGAGTTTTGAATTTTCATTCTTTAATTCAAGATGCTTTTAAGAGAAGATTTGATATTCAAGCAAAGTTTGTCTATATACTTAGAAACTTTAATAGAGATTTCTAAATGACTTACTTCGATTTCCTTGTCGGATTTTGAGTCTCGTGTTGTCTCACTTGATTTTGAGTGAGCTATTAGACAGATATTTGCAAACCTCTTCACTTTCCTCAGCATTCTCGTGTCACCCAAGTTTCTAGTTTTAGAGCTTTCTTGTATTTTTCACACTTTCCTTTATTCTTTTCAACAAGGGACAAGCTTAGGCTTGATGTGTCCATTCTTCTTGCACTCAAAGCATATCACATCCTTGCTAGTTTCAACACCTTCCATCGATCCTTTCTAGGAATTTTGCTTGCTTTACTTTTTCCAGTTCAATCTTCTTCATTTTTCTATTTAGTTTCATGAATTTCTTTATCATGAGAGCTAGCTCCTCGTCGTCCATATCATCGTCTATGTCTCGTATCATCGAATCAAATATTAGATTTAAGTGCAATTGACTTCTTACCTTTTGGATCATCTTCATCATTGATCTGCTCCACTTCATACAATTAAAGAGTGTCATCAGCTCAATAGAAAGAGGCATGATTTTTTGTGTCTCGAATTGATGTTTTCATATGATTCCAATCATTTAAAAGTCCTCACAGAAATTTATTGACTTTCATTGAGTAGAAAATCGCTGACCTTGATATGTCAATTCATTTATAATTTCTGTAAATCGCCGAACATATCTCCACAAACTCTCCAAAGCTTCATTATGAAGGATTCATATTGGCCAAGTAAGATATTTATTTTTGTCTTCTTTATACGATCTCTTCCTTCATAAGTGACCTGAAATTTATCCCGTACTTTTTAGTCGTTTACATGAAGAAATTATGTTATATTCAAAGATGAGATAAGCATAGTATAAAGAATAGATGGCTTTTGCATAAAGAGCTTGTCTTTTAGGAATGCGCTCTTTACATCCATTTGGAATAACCTGAAATTTTTAAAGCAAGCAAAAGCAAGAAGTAATCTAATTGCTTTTAACCTCGCTACTGGTGCATAGGTCTCGTCATAGTCTATTCTTTCTTCTTGTGTGTATCCTTTGGCCACGAGTCTTGCTTTTGTTTCTCGATCACTTTTCCTTTCTCATCAACTTTGTTCCCGAAACCCATTTAGCTCCAATAATAGATTTACCTTTTGGTTTAGGAATTAATTCCCAAACATCGTTGATGCTGAAATGTCCGAGTTCTTCTTGCATGGCTTTAATCCACTTTCATCGCCCAAGGCTTTTCTATACTTTTGGGTTCACTCAAATAAGTGCTAAAGCACTAGACTCTTCGCCTTTTGATCTCGGTACAAATTCCTTCATCAATGTTGTCAATGATAAGTTTTTGGGATGACTAGACTTATGCTTCCAATTGCCGTTTGATTTGTGAGTCTCGCATCCTCTACTTTAATTGAATCTTTTGGTTCTTCCCGTTGTTGAATTTCAGAGTCTCAACTTCCATGGAAGTAGACTTTTTGTAACATCTCGAGTAGGTTCAGTTTCTTCAAGTTGAGTCTCTACCACTTGATTCTGTGTAGAGTCTTGAAACTTGACATTCATAGACTCTTCAACAGACTGAGTTTTTTTGTTGAATACTTTGTAGACTTTGCTTGATGTTGAGTAGCTAAGAAAAATTCCTTCGTCTGACTTTTCTTCAAACTCCATGGTCTGTTCGTATGCTTGTGATAGTATATCCTTTCTCATTCTGAACTTTCTTAGCGAACTATTTTCCTAAAACACATGGTGTGCATAATTGACTTTTGATAACTCAAGTTAGGGCCCACGAACAAGCTTCTTGAGGAAATTTTGGTTATCTCGCTTCATATTGACATGACCGAGCCGATGCCAAAGATTTTCTTCATCTTGAATAGAAATTAGACATTGAGAGCTTTCTGGTTTTATATCCAGAGATAGATGTTTCCATGTCTTCGTCCGCAAAGATTGAGACAAATCTTTACTAGTTCCCAGCAAATGCCTTCTTGGAAGTTGATTTTTTGAACCAAAAGTCGCATAATTGACTTATGCCGAGTAGATTATAGTTTAAGCCTTCCACCAAGGGAGACGTTGTTGATTGTGAGACTTCCAATCTTCACAGCCCACATCCAACGATTCTTCCTTTGCTATTTCCACCAAAAGAGACTTTTCCACCATTTATTTGAGTAAGCTTTATATAAAACAGTTGAATCTTCTCGTCATATGCCTCAATGTACCACTATCCAAATACCATTTGATCTTTTTCTTGATAGTGACCTCAGCTATAAGAAGATTTCAAGTTTTCTTTGGTACCCATATTTTCTGGGTCTAGGGAGTTAGTTCCAAAACAATCTTTGCCCAATCTCTCTTAACAGTCTCCAAACTTTTAGGGACAATCCTTCTCGAAATGTTATGAGCTGTTACACTTTGAACATTTGAGAGCACTTCGGCCAATGTTTTTACAAAAACTTTTTTGAAAATGATTTTTGTAAAAGGTTTTAGTAGGTTTTTGTTTGATTCTTTCTTTTACTTTTGGAAAATCAATTAAAGGAATAATTTCTGTCATTCCTAAACCCGATTTGTTAAAATAAGGTCTTTTGTATTGAAAGAATTTTATTTAGCTTCGTATCATTTTGAAAACCTTTTGAGATATTTGAAATATCTTCTTTCAAAAGATGTTTTCCTTCGAAAGAGAATCTGCATTTTCTTTCAAAACAACAAAGTTTTTGTTTAGATTTTCAAAATTTTCTTTCTAAGGAAATTTCCTATTGCCTCAGTATGGAATTTTCCTTCTTTAGTTCGGAAATTCTTTTAAGAGATACCTTGAGACTAAGACAGAGTTCATCAATATACTTTGAAACTTTAACTGGAATTTTAAAATTACTAACCTCGATTTCTTTGTCTGAATCAGTCCCGACTGCTTTTTTAGAGTTCCGAGTTTGATTCTCGGAATTTGCCATTAACAAATGTTGGCATATTCTTCATCACTCTCTTCACATTCGTTGTTGCTCCAAGTCTCCTCATTGAGAGCCTTTTTTGAATTTCTCTCGTATTTCCCTTTTTTTATTCAATAGAGGGCTAGGTTCGATGTGTCCTTTCTTCTGCATTCGGCAAATCACATCTTTGTTGATCCATTGTCTTCGCCTGATTTATTCGAGATCTTTGAGTACTCTGCTTCCTCCTCCGTACTTTCTTCCTTTTGTTTAGCTTTTTGAACTTCCCTTATCATGAGTGCTAGTTCTTCATCATCCGAAATATTCTTAACTAACGTAATCATCATTAATTTAAAGCAATTGACTTCTACCTTTAGATCTTCCTCCTCATTGATTTGTTCCACTTCATAAGATTGAAGTGTGCCCACTAATTGCCCATCGATAGAGGCACGATCCTCGTCGGGTTTTCTAATGGAAGTCTTAATGTGATTCCGCTTTTGGAGAGTCATCGTAGCAACTTGTTGACTTTCATCTCGCCTTTGAGATTGGCTATCCATGATATGCAAGATTGTTTACAATTCTATAAATGACTGAACATATCAGTGATTGATTCTCCCGGCTTCATTTTGAAAGCTTCATATTGTCCGAGTATAATGTTGATCTTTGTTTCTTCAACTCGACAGCTTTTTCATAAATAAATATGCAACCTGATCCTGCACTTTTTTTTGTTGTTTCACAAGATGAAATTATGTTATACCTGTGAAAGGGAGATAACGCACAATATAAAAGAGTAGATAGCTTAAGCATCAAGAGCTATTTCTTGGTTATGTCTGCAAGAGTCATCTCGTTAGTATCTCGCCACTTTCTTTTCCTTCTTCTCAAAGCTTGATGTATTTGGTAGAATAAATTTTCTACCACATCCTTATCTAGGGATCTCTTCTCGATCTTAGGGAATGCTTTCATCTTTGTTCTTTCCATACGTCAGGCTTTCCTTCCCATCAAAGTAAGGAGGTTCATGCTGCTTTGACCTTCAACCAAATCCCGGAGCCAAAATACTAGCCATAGATCTTTAGCTTAAGAAGTAAGAACACTTCAATGTAATAAGCACACGAGCTTGATACCAATTGAAAAGGGGCTAGTGAATACACCCCAGAGGGGGTGAATAGGTAAATAAAAATTTTCAGGACTTAATGAAAGTATTTTGATTTTAGAAGATGTTAGACATAAATCGTATTTCAACTTTTAAGTAAATAGACAATCAGTAAATAAATGTAAGGAGTTCAGATAAGAGAAAATGAACACGTAGTTTATAAGTGGTTTCGCTTAAACCAAGCTCATACGTCCACTCTCCGCCGATGTACCTCATTTGGCTTTCTCCACTAAGATCAAAAGAGATGTCAGAAGCTTGGATCTCGACTACGCCAGTGATGGGTCTTTATCTAACTCTCACATAGTCTCACTAAGAGTTTCTCTCTTTGTATATAATGTTCAGCTGATGAATGAAAAGCAAGAGACTAGAAAGCTTTAGACTTTGAATTTCTCTCTCAAGCACCGTATTGGAACAACCAAAGAGTCAATTCTTAAATACCCTTCATGCCTTCGACCGCTGGCACTTTCCAAAGGAATTCTTCCAAT